>OY723407.1:14914213-15140805 GCA_963210345.1 Inga oerstediana | reverse complement strand
CTTTCTCTCTTCGCCACCTTTGGCCGTCATGATGTCTCTGTCTCTCCACCATCGAGATGGCTTGGTATTCCTTTTCATCAGGCTCTTCCTCTCTGTCGTCGTCGTTTTGCTCTCGCGTTAGGTAAAAATTGTTGTGTTTCACAAACTCTCGATAGATGTTTTGCAGTTACGTTTTGTTAGTGTTCTTTTTCATTGTCTTTGCTTGCATAGAAGTTTTAATTGTTGTCTTTTGTTCTATTTCACAAACCCTCCATACTCCTTTTCCTTCTTTGTTGAAACCCTAATGCTTACTTATTTTATTTCTTTGCAGAAATACTGATACTTATGCCTTTTATCCTCTTAGCAATGTACACACACCTTGTGTCTTCTAACTACCACATATATTACAAAATTGAATCTGCAATGTGTAACACACCAAATTATATTCATCAAAATGTATTGTAATTAAATTGGAAATATTCAATAAATGGTGAATATTCATGAACTTGAAATTTATAAAGTTTGTATATTTTCATTTTTATGAGAATTGAGTTAGAATAAATTATGGAATTAATTTTGGGTAATTCAAAAAGCCCAATATTGAGGCCCAAAAATGGAGAATTAATAGAGAATAATATTTGGTCCAATAATAAATGGATATTGGCAAAAGAAAAAGAAGAAAAGGAATTAAATTAAAAATGTAATGACAATTTCGTAATTTTGCCAATTTAGCACAAAATAAATTATTTTTCAATTAATTGAAGTTAATTTCAATGAATTAAGGAAAATAAAGGGAAAATATATATTTGGAATATTTTGGTCAAATAAATATGAATTTAGGGAAAATTGGAACACATGTACAAATTTGGCCAAAATGTGACCTAAGTGTACATGTAACTTAAGCAAGTGTGATGAAGCAATTTGGGACCTAAATGAAGGACCCTTGGGCATCTTTGGTATGCAGTAAGAGAGGGAAAGATTTAGTTGAATTTCAATTGGGCTTGTGACCCATTTACATGTACATAAGGGTTCTGCCACAAAAGTCAAAATATTGATTTTTGGTTAATTAAATACATTGCAAAGGATAAAGGCAACATATTATAAAACAATTCTCTGCCTCCTTTCCTTCAAAAAATCATCAACCATAAATCACAAAAGAGAGAGAGAGAGAGAGAGAGGGCGCTTGTGAGAAGTCTAGAGAAAAGGAAGGAAAAGTTCACAAAGGTAAGTGATTTACTTGGTGGTTTGAGTTCTAACTTGTTTAATCATTCTCCTAAACTTTCTTTCTACATGGTTTAAGGTGTTTGTTAAGCAAAATCCTAGGGGGGAGTAGGTTCGGCCAAGAGAAAGAATAAGAGGAAAGCAAAGGTGACTTCATAAACCTTTAATTATTGTTGTTGTTGCTGTTATGATTGGTTTAATCGGTGGTTTTGTGGCTGATTTGCTGTGGATTCTAAAATTTGGGAAATGCTAAACCCTAACCGTTATATTGCCCAAATTTAGTCTAAATCTTGGGAATGTAATTAAGTAGTTAATTAAGTGATTATGAGTAGAAAGGAGCAAGGATTTGATGTCAGAATTCGAAAACCCTAATTTTTCCTAGAGATTATCAGGTTTTGGCCAGGTCAAGATCAGTGGGTTAGGGATGGATTTTTGATAATCTGATTGTTCCATTGTGTTCAGGAAGGAAAATTAGGTGGGGTTATAGTTGAACACTTTTCTAAAAAAACCTTAGAAAACATAATTACCAAAACACCCTGAAACCTGAAGTTAGTGGCTGTCAAGGGTAGTTTTTTTTTCTTTTGGCAATGAATTTGATAATTTCAAGGCTGGATATGGATTCCTTGGGCAAAAATATGTCAGAATAGCCTGATTAAAAATTTCAAAAAAAATACGATCGGACCGGGTATGTTGGCGCTGGGATTGGGTCTCAGGGGCATTTTGGTAATGTTATAATATAAGACTAATATAACCACCAAAAACACTTTGGAAGTCTCTAAAATAGTACATGAATGGGTTGTAGCCTAATTCTTGTACATTTGCAATTTTAGGACCGAGTTGAGAGCCAAGCCATTGGCATGCATTATGAGAAACGCTCTACGAGTTGAAAAAGGTTTAAGGTAGTAACTCTATCCTTCATACACCATGTGAATGCTTATATTCTTTATATATGCCATCTTCTATAATATGTATGATATACAGTGCCTACGGGTACATTGATATGCCTAGTCGAGGACTGAGGTGCGGAATGTGTAGGGGTTGTAACAGTGGTTGGCTCTGAACACATTTCTGGCTGAATTGAGTTATGTGTTAGTATAATATTGCATTATCTGGTATTCAAAATATTTATTTGAATACCTGTTATTCGTTTGAATCTTACTATGAATGATTACCCGTTACTACTGAGATTCGTTTGAATCTCACCCTTTTTCAATAAATAAAAATCCTAGCAGGAACTAGTGGCTCCAAGGGCTAGGCAATAGAACCTGCCAATTGAGGTGTGCGGGCTACGAGAGTTGAGCTGTTGGTTATACTATTGGTCTTTTGGTTATTTTGTACATATTGTATATATATTGTCACACCCTGAAGGGAAAACCTATAATGTAATCAAGTACCATGTATCATTATATCAGTATATTTATGCTATTTGTGTGTTACTCACCGAACTGCACTTAAGTAATCTGATTAATATCAATGATAAGTGGTATGTAAGATAGGGTCTTACACAATGGAAATGGACATACAAGGTGTGCATATATGGCAAAGCGGCTAAATAGACGTACAAGGTATGCTTGATTGATATTCTCTCTTGTTAGTTGTGAAATTTTTTTGCAATTTTGTATGACAGGTGACCTTATGATATACGTGTTGGCGTTGATTGGGGCATATGGCCCAATCACTTGGTTGTGATTAATTCATGCTTACCAACACATCGCATATATCACACGGTTTAAACTAGCAATGGAAATCTACACAAGACATGCATACATAGTATAGAAGCTGGATAAGCACCAAACAGACTATATATTCATAAGTTGAGAAGTGTTTAAGATGTGATATATATGGTGCTATAGGTAGGCCAGTATATTCATGCTGGCTTCAAGTTCAATGTAGCTTGTGAACATATAGTTTGTACATAATACATTGAATTTGAAGCAAGTAGTAATAATTCTGGACAATCAATACCACTACACATAGCACAAATGGTAGATGAGTTCCAAACAAACCATATTTTCATGAGTGTACGTCAATATTATTTCTTTTGCTGCTTCCTCCAAATGCAATGCAGTTCGTCAACATATGTAGTACATTACATATGCAATACTTTGATTATGTAGTACACATGTTGACGAGCTTCATTACATTTGCACAGAGGTAATATTCAATATTCATTATAATGGATATATATTTATATGCTTATTACTATTTTTCTTCTTTTTAATTACAGAGAAGAGTATGAAGAGCACCGAAAAGACATATGAAGAGCTTTAAGTTAAGTGTTTTTTTTTGTAGCTATCACTTATGTTTTTGTATACATGTGAAAAGCATTAAATAATCTGATATAATATGTAACTCCTTAGATTGGGTGCTAAGTTTACTAATCTTAAGCATTTTGGTTCTTTTGAGATTTCAGATAGAATATGGCTCTGGCCTGTCTTAGTTTTTAGGTGATAAAGGTGGAGTATCTTATTTAATGAATTGAGTCTAACATGGTTGATATACAAACTTGAAAATTCTATTTTGTATGGTTGAATTTGGTCATGTGATGATGTCTTGGTTGAGATGAAAATCAAAGTGAAGACCAATATTAAGGAGCTATCTGGCTAAGTAGAGTTACTGGTGAAGGGTTGATGATTAAGACATCTAAATCAGACGATGAACATAGTAGGGTCAGTATGATAGTCTTGGAAGGAAAAATTTGTTAAGCTGGATGACCTAATGATGATTGGGCAAATCAACTTTTAATGAGTGAATTGTTTTATAATCAATGCCAAGTCATTTAGGTCAATAAATTTGTCCTTCCAAGTCTAGATCACTAGCCCTATGTTTTTCATCCTCCAATTAAGAGTTATTAATCCTCCCCCGGTCATTAGTATTTCCACCTAGTCGGTTATTACTTCCTTATTATTGGCCTTTAGTTTGATTTCCTTTTCAACTAAAACCTCTCCATGAGATCATATTCACACATATAAAATCCAGTTCTCATACTTGTATTTAACTCCGTTATACTCTGGTTTATTTAATGAGACAGAGGTAAGGTAGAGCCATTTCATATTTGAGGCCCAGAAGGATCAAAATGCATAACTTAGCAGCAATCCATGGGTAGTTGCATTCAACTATAGGGATACTCACAATATAAATCATGCGTCAATAATATGCAGATGTCGGGCCTAAAATTGGATCCACTAAATCTGTGACATCTTAAATTTTTATTCATATGACTTAGGTAATATTATGAAAGAAATATTTTATGGTAAATAATAAATAACTAAATAATAAATTAAAAGGGGAATAAAAGGTCCCACATCGACTAAATAATGGGAAGAGAGAGACCTTGAAGCCTGTATATAGGAGTGGTGAGCTTGATTTAAGGTGCAACAATTCCATTTTCGCAAATAATTGAGGCAGTCTCGGTAAAATGTTATTTCCTCCTTTGTTAACCGTTGGATTAGGTTGACATTTTGTAACCCCATTTAAGAAATCTAATTCATCATATTCGCTGAATCTGCTATTCGAAAAATAGGAATTTTGTCACAAATTTGGGACTTTTCTAGAAAACAAGGTTCTAAAGGTTAGAACCCCAAATTGAGATCATAGAAATGTTAGATAAGGCTATTATAACACTCCAATGATCTCAATTGTCAGATCTAATATGGTTCTCATATACTATTTCCTACTCATAGGAAATTTTGGGCAACTGAATGGAGATAAAACTATGAACATCTAGTATTGCTAAATAATTTTGTTTTAATTAAGTTTCCCGTTACTTTGTAGCTAAGTTCGAACTTTGTGATAATGACTTTTATCGGTTGCAACTTAGAGAATACCAGGTAACATGGTCTTATCTATCTTAATTATTGGTGCTACTCATGGGTTTTTCTGAAAACTCCCAAGCCTAGATTGAGTAGAGCTGGTATGAACCCTACAATTTTAAGACTAAAACTGCCTTGTGGAACCTTTGTATGAACCTAGGACTGGATAGATTGGTATGCATGATAATTAGAGATAACTATAGGCCTGTATGTGTGAACTGAGCTGAAATTCATTTGGTTGTGACTCATGCCTTGTTTCGGCAAACAACACTCTTGTCGAAGCAAGTTTAATGTTGGCACGCCCTGGTGAGGGACATACTCGCCGAGACAAATCTCCCAATAAGGGCAACTATATGATTTATTCTTATGTGTTTGGTGTGCAAGCATGTGATCTTTTGATATATGATGGAAGTATACTTGGTACATGCATCTGATGAGAGTTGAGGTCATGACATTAATTGACATGCATTAGCATGAAAACATATAGAAACTATTGAGAATAATGTGATATAAATGGCGGAGTTAGTAATTGGGTTGTGATTTGTACAAATTGAATACCACGTGGCAGACTACTAGTTTGATTATTGCATACTACTGGCTTGTGTCTATTTTTTAGGGCATTATTCCCTGATACGACGCTCTAAGGGCTTCTGGGCAGTATTCCTGGGCCTTGGCAGTAATCCTACTGGAGGAACCCATGGTCCCTTATATGATCTGTAGTACTTTAGCCTGTCTACATCACACATGTGGAGAGCTCGTAAGAGTAACCAGTAATAAGAAATGTACTTAGCTCATGGGTTTAGTCAGAGGAAATAAGGAGGATATAAGGATGGTTAAGGGTTAAGAAAGATAAAAAGTAATCATTGCATTATGATATTTTGTGATACGGTATGTTGTGTTATAAATAAATGTTCCTTGAAGCATATGAATCAATACTGTGCATGTTTGTTTTGACGTTCCAAAGGCCAATCGGCGTGTTTGAGTGGGCTAATCGCATGTGAACAGTGATTTATTCATTTTGGTGTGTTTGGTTGAGCGAAGGACTTTAATAAAAAAGTTAAAAAAAGTCCCAATCCTGATAAGCTCAGAATTGGAGCTTAAAATTGCTTAAGAATGAGCCCTCAAGTGATGGCTTCTGTTTTGAGGATCTTTGTGTAGGATCGGTAAGCACAGCGGAAGAATTTAAAAAAAAAATTTCACCGATCCTAATTGAGGATCTATCAACAGCGTTTAAACCAAGTTGGAAGGATTCATACCTTTTTGATGATTCAGAGTTTTCACGATCTCTAGGAGCCAACACGTCAGGTTCGGTCCCTCTACCGGTATCCACACGAATGCTCTCCAACCGAGACTGCGTGCTAGCGCCTCTAATGTCTCCAAGGGTTTATCTTGCGGCTCTCAATTCTGATGTACCTTGAGTCTATCAGCTCTATCAAGTTTATAACCCATGAGGGTTATTTTCAAATTTCAAAATTAATCATCATTAATTTCAAAATTAATTAACAATTAATTATCTTGATGAGCTAATTAAATAAATTCAGTTTAAATTAAATCTGTCCAACAGTTTTAATTTAACCTATTTATTTAATCTAAATAAAGAGCTATTAGATTTAATTTATCTTCATAAATTAAATATGAGATACTATATCTCTATCATGTTAGTTATTAAATTTAATATATCTTAATAAATTAAATTTAAAACCAACACAATATAATAATATCATATAATATATATATATATAATATATTTCGAAAATATATATATCTATATAATATTATTAAATATAATAATATAATATAATATATATATATAAGATATATATTTCGAAAAAATATATATATATCTATATAACATTATTAATGAATTTTATATTATATATATATATATAAATATAAAATTCATCCACCCTAAATCAAACATTATCTCGTGTTGGGCCATTCTTGTGTGCGACCCTGTAGGCCCATATGAAGTTGGCAGTGGGCCAATAACTACACTAACCCAAAAGTCGCAAGCGGCCTCTAGCAAGACATTACGACTACCCAATTCATATGAGGATCGTTATCACGATGCAACCTGTCATACAACCATGTCACGTCCCTTTTGTCACACGATATATCGATCAAGGATAAGGCATGGAAAATGTCATCCTCTTGTTCCTGACCATTACTTTCTCGATTCCTGAGTAGCCTGATAACAGAGACAGAAACTCCTTTCATCATAGTATGGCCATACATTTCTCAGACTCACTCATCGAGGGGCCCAGTAATATCTCTTTACTAATGTGAGGGACAAATTCTATCCTGATCATTCATATTCCTCTACATGAAAAACCATCAAGCCCGATCGTAGCCTTTATCATCACCCGGTCAAAAGTGACTTTTGACTAGTTCAAAGCTTAGCAACTCTCATGTAGGAATCCATGATGACCTCAGGTCTAAGGGCATTGTGACGTGGTTATACATGAGAAAAGCTTATGACTTGATCCATGTAGCTTTCTCATAGTGGGTCGGTCCAGCACCTTGTACTCTTACAAGTGCCTAAGACTTTGATTCGTATCTCCATATCTTATCAAAGTCATACTGGTCTTGTTTCATCTCTGCTCCCGCATAGATGATCGACCAGGGACATTTTAGGACAATCTTTATGAATTATCCAAGGATACAATTATCACAGTTAACATGCAAATAATATGATAACAGAATGGAAAAATTTCATTAAAATAATAATGTTTAAAGTACAATGATTGGCCCTTAGGGCACAATTTCCAACACTTTGGGGATCAATGAGGTACTCACAATCACTTCTAATCACAAAACTTCTTTTATGAAAAATGTTCTAAATAATTCTCTCTTTCTTTAGATAGTAATCTTTTGCTAATTAGAGAATACTTTGGGATAAGAGTTGAGGCAAGTTTTGAGTTTTGTCAATATATGACTGTAGAAATGTAGAGAATAATTAATAATTAATTTTAATCAGTTTAAATTTATTATTTAATTTTTTTATGATTTTATAATCAATTTTTTTTATAATCATGTCATAAATTAGTTTCTATATGGTGTTTTTACCGATTAAATTAGAGGTATTATTGAGGTTTTAATCGGTTTATTTTGTTAAATTTTGAGCTATGTGAAAATATGAGTTAGGATTTACTATTTAAATTAGAGTTTGATATAATTTATAAAATTTAAGCTTGAGGTGCACAATAGAAAAGACTTTTGGAGTGTACCAATTTAAATTAGAGTTTGATATAATTTTATTTAAAATTGTATCATTGCCAAATTTTCAAAGTTAATTTTTGAGAAAATTGTGAAAAAATCCCTTCGTGTGTAGATATCTTCCCAGGTCCCATTTGGCAATTAAGTTGCCAATGAGGTCTTTTTTTACAATTATCCCTTCACTTTTTCATTTTTCATAATTTTTACAATTTGTTCTCTTAAATAATACAAAAGCCACTTATGCAAAAGCCAAACCAAACATCATTTACTTTTACATAAGTTACTTATCCAATCGCTAATCCAAACATTCATCATTTTACCCAATCTAGCTTTTTTCTAATTTTAAAATTCCACAAGTCTAAGTAAAAATAAGTAACTTATCGAATCGCCAATCCAAACACATTCACTATTATGCTCTTGCTTAGTATGTTTGCTTGCCCACCTACTTATTATATCTATTTAACGTATCTGTAAATTAGTCCCACCTGGCACCCCACTGATGGTGCCGATAGTTAAGGTAGGTAGTGACTATGTTACTGAGATAGTGGTCTCATCCCGTTACTTCTCACACTTTTTAGGTGAGAGCTCGAGGGGCGACATAACTGGGAAGGCACTTGAGGCCTGAGGCTACAACTGTTAGTAGTCGAAATGTACTTGTTTGCATCCATTTATTGCTATTGTTAGGATACGTATTTTAAATTTATGATTGTGCTAAACTTTGAATAGTCCTTTATTTGGATTTTGGTAGTAGACAGCTTGAGGCCTACAATGAATTATTATAGCTTATGAATTTTTATATGATGGATTTTGGACATACAATTGTTATATTTGGCTGTGTGAGAGTTGTGGGTAAGAGGCCTGGAGCTTCTATGGATTTTGATATTTGTTATAAGGGCATGGTAATTTGCCTAATACATGATGATAAATGAAAAATTTTCTTAAAATTCACTCTAATAGTAGGGAACAAGAGATAGGGTGTTACAAAATCCAACACTTAAAAATCATCCAACTCATTTGGAGGTGGGGAAAATACAAGCAAAAAAAGTAAACTTAAAAAAAAAAAAGCCAGAATTAAGATTCACTAATTATCTAACAATATAGGGTTTTAGATTCATGGTTATTAGTTATATTTATTTTTTATGACGATTGCATTTTTGTTTCTAGGGTTGTCTTGTAGAATTTATATTGTATAATATATCTTTTAGATATAATAATATTATTCATAGGGCTTTTGTGAAAAAAAATAAATCATTCATTTTAAAAAAAAATGCCAACTTTTTAGACCGGGTATAAAATTACCTAGTCTAAAGAGTAAGCATTTTTTATTATAAATTGAAACTTTTTAACACCGGTCATCTAATCAACTGGTCTGATAAAGAAACTTTTAAGACCGGTTGTATGTCCAGTCTTAATAATGACAGACTTTTTAAATTGGTCGATACAAAACCAAACCTACACCTAGTCTAAAAGGTCTTTTTTCTAGTAGTGATTAAAAAAGAATCTTCTCCTTTATCACTTGAGACTGAAGTAGTGCAGTGCCATGTTTCATATTTGAGTTCTAGAAGAATCAAAATGCACAAGTAT
This sequence comes from Inga oerstediana, assembly GCA_963210345.1. Classification (NCBI taxonomy): domain Eukaryota; kingdom Viridiplantae; phylum Streptophyta; class Magnoliopsida; order Fabales; family Fabaceae; genus Inga; species Inga oerstediana. The sequence continues at coordinate 15,130,993 of OY723407.1, read as the reverse complement.
GGTAGCTTAGCACTCAATCCATGGGTAGCTACATTCAACTTTAGGGATGCTCACAATATGAATAATGCATCAACAACATGTAGATGTTGCGCCTAAAATTGCATCCACTATGTCCAATAGTAAAAAATAGTCTAACTCATTTGGAGGTGGGTAAAATGTAAGAAAAAAAAGTAAACATTGAAAAGACAAATGTTAGAATTAAGATTCAGTTATATAATAATATTGGTATGATTCATGTATTAGTTATAATTATTTTTTTATATCAATTGCATTTGTATTTTTAGAGCTGTCTGTTAAGTTTATATTGCATAATATAACTTTTAGATATAATAATAATCCTACAGAGTTTTGCAAAACAAAATAAAACGTATATTTTTTAAAAAAAATTGCCCACTTTTTAGATCAGGTATGAAATTACCTGGTCTAAAAAGTGGGTATTTTTAAACAAATTGATACTTTTTAAAATCGATCAGTAAAACATCCGGTTTCAAAAATAACTTTTTAGATTGATTGTAGGATCGGTCTTAATAAGGACATATTTTTAAAACTAGTCAATTTAAGACCAAACCTAGATCTGGTTTAAAAAATCAATTTCAAATGGTCTAAAAGACCTTTTTTCTAGTAGTGATTGTTGGGGGAGTATAAATAAGGATATATTAGAAAAACATTAACAAATATGAAAACTATCTTTTATTAAGGAGTAAGATCAACTTTCTAAATATATACTCTATTAGGGATTGGGGAGAGTATTAAATGTGGGCACATCTTCTAATGAGGATTCGAACTTCGGTGTATATTCTTAAATTTTGATTTAGAAAGTGACTAATCAACCAACAAGCTATTGGTTAAAGTGGCAAGCAGGCCACCCCTATAAGGTGAAGAAAACAAGTTTGAATATGGGAAATACACTTGTTAGAAGAGGCCAAAACCCTGTATTCTCTGAGCCTAGAAAAGAAAAACCCTTAAGGTCCGTTTGGTATGATGGAATTGGGCAAGTGGAAATGGAAATGGAGCCCAATTCCATCATGTGAGCATGTTTGGTGGCAGCGAATTGGCCAAAATTCCATTTCCATATCCACCAAAACTCATGAAAATGAATTCCATACAAAAATCTCATATTTCTAATTCCATCTCCTTATTTCCCTCTTCTTCCCTTCTTCCTCTGTCCTTTCTTGCTGCCACCGAGTGCTACCGACCGCTGCGCATCTATACACCCCCACCGCAGGTAACCTTCTTCCCCCAACTGTCAGCATCCTTCTTCCCCCACCACCGCAACCTTCTGCCCCTCGTCGGTGATGACAGTGTGGTAGCAAGGAGGATGATGTGACTTTGGTCTATGTCATTATCTCCATTTTGCCTCAGATTTATGCTTCCAACAGCACCTTCAATCTCTTGCCTCATTTGCAAATTTGCTTCTAAGAGCATTTCTCCATTGACTTGCCTCCGATTTCACCTGTAACCCGCCCTCAATTTCACCTCCGAAGCCCACCTTTATGTTTTTGTATGCATCTCCTAGTTTAATTTAATGGTGGAGAACATGAATTGAAGACCTTAGGAGAGATGGATATTGTGTGGGAACCTCCAACATCAACCTTTGCTTCTGGGTAGATTGTTTTTTCTGTGTGGGCCCATTTGGTACATATGGTAGATTGTTTTGCTAGGTTTTTTGTAGAAAATGAAGATGGGATGTGCTTTTGGGATTATTTTAATTTAGGAGGGTATTTTGGTCTTTTCATGTTAAAATAAAGTCTTAATTCCATGACATACCAAACATACTTTTAGAGTCTATTTCTATATCCATATACATCTCCATATCTATTTTCATATCCATATCCATTTCATCAAAATCAATTCCATCGTATCAAACGGACCCTTAATCAAATAAAAAACACAAGTGACAAATCAAGTCTTAGGCCTGACCTATATATTATCATAGCCCAATTTAAATCCAATAATATATAATGGCCCATAACTCAGCCTCATTCCAACATAGAGAATTTCAACTATACTTCCCAAAAAACAAAACACAAGGAAATAATCTAACAATTGCTAAGATTTACTACTCCTAGATTTCAATTTAAAAGACATATTGCAAAATGTTAAGATTTAAGAGTAATTAGTTTGATTATACATAAATGCCCCCAAGAAGAAAATAATGGAAGGTCATGATGAGAGTGCACTTCATTAATTCAAGTGTATCTTTGGAAAATTAATGAAATTTATTGATGCATTTCCTTATTCAAATTGTTTTTTTTTTAAATTTCTTAGTTTATGTGTAGCGGTTAAAACCATCTTAAAATATCATCCTACAATAGCATAAAACTAAGGAAGTAATTTATAATCAGTTGCATTTCCTATACAACACTCTAGTTTTGCCTATAAAGATAGAGTTGCCCTCTTCTAGAGAAATTGGCTTAAATAGTAAAGGCTAAACTCATATATGATATGGGTTCAAATTTTGTTACTAAAATCAGGAGTATTTTTATAAAAATTTTTCAAATTGAGGCTCCTCATGACTATAACAAACTCTTTAAATGCTTCATTTATATACACATTTTGAAAAAAATTGTGAAAGAATTTTTCTCAATCCAATTTGCTAGCATAAAACTTATTACTAATTTGCCGAAATATTTTTCAAAACTCTTGTAATTATCGAACACAAAATTATCAAATTTTGATCCAAAATTTGATTATGACTTTTTGTTTTTGGGGGAAGTTGCCTATAAATCCATATTTGAAAATCTATTCACCACATTGGAACTTGAAATCACTTAAAGGATAGAGGCCCTTGAATGTTAATATTTTTGAAAGTAAAAAAACAAAAATACCCTTAACAAAAAGATTGAAATAAAACAAAGGAAGATATTTAAAGAAAAATGATCGCTAGCAAGATTCAAAGAGAAAGTTGCGTTGGAATGAGGAGAATGACGATGGTGAAGAAGGCTCATATACTTCCTTGTGACACCCGATGGGAGAGGCAGTGGTAAGCAAAAGCCTAGCTCTATTCACGGCATGCAATGAAGTGTGTGTTATTTACAGAGGTGGCAACAGCTAGAAAGGTCCTTGTTGGTCTGTTTTCTAACCTAATAGTTTGATTAGTGAAATTTGGTCAACTAAAGTGACAGAGGGAAAGGGAATGCCAAAAGTTGGTAACCTTTAGGTAATATTTCTTCATAATCCATTGTAAAATTTTATTAGCAATGTTTGATTCAGAATGAGAAACTTGTTTTCTATGTGGAAGGTAAATGACTTTCTTGAGTTGATAAATTTTTTAATTTGGATTCAATGCTAAAATTGCTAGTGTCCATGTTGGTGTAGTGATTTAAATTTTAGTAAGTTTAACATATGTTTAGACAATTCCAGTGGATTTGGTGTCATTTATGTTTAAGCAAAGTCCATACCTATTTATTATAATAGTTTGATAGTGTGTTGAAAACGAGTTCATTCCCTATATATGTTTCTAGTTAAGTAGCTAGATTGAACTAGTTTGCGTGGCTAGCAGAGTCAGTTAACTTCAAAAGACAACTAATCTTAAATATTGCGAGAACTGTGATTGCCTATGGTTTGACAAGTAGTGGAATAAGTCTTCTTGGAATCAAACATGAAATTTATATATGGTGAAAATAATTCGTGTTCAATTGACCTTGCCTTTAGATTTGGTCTTATACAACAGCAAAACAATGGGTGAGTTTGTTGAAGTGTTGGACATTCATTAATCTATGTATGTATGGATGATATGTTAATGTTTTGCTATTTGTTTTTGTCTAGATGGAACTGTGGGAAGTATGTCATATCTTGGCTCCAAAGCTGAGAAAATGTTATGAAGCCAGAGTGAAATGGTTTCACAATGCCTAATGTGAGTATATTATAACATTAAATGTTTTATTATCACTAGATTTGATCAGAAACCTATTTATACAGGAGGACATGGCATGAATGAGGGTGGATGTGGTTTGGTGCATGGTGACCTTGAGAAGAATAAACTTTAGGACAAGGTCATGCAAAGCATTGAAGTATGGGAAGCTATGAAAAAGAAGACAAAGTAGTTTTTGTTGCATCTAGTTTGTATATGTATGTGTTTAGTGTAATGACATTTTGTAATGTAAATAAGATGTGCAAATGTAGTTTCTACAAAATATATATGAAAGTAGGCTATAAATATACAAGTTTGGGATACAACTAGTTTTTGCAGATTACATGTTGTGTAATTGATCTTTCCATGCGTGTAAAATATCTTTCCTATGTGCAAAACATCTTCTCTTGTGTACAAACAATCTTCCGTGTGTATAAAAGATATTCTCTTTTGTGCAAACAATCTTCTCTTATGTGCAAAAGATCTTTTCTTGTGTGTAAACAATTTTTCCTATGTGTAACTTATCTTCAGCGATATGCAATCCATCTTCCCCATATGCAGTGCCTTCCCTTGAGTCACATATTTAAGACTCAATTTGCAAATTATACAATATGCAACCGATCTTTCCTTGGGTGAAAACAATCTTCCATATATGCAAAATATCTTCCCTATGTGCAAAAGATATTCTCTTGTGTGCAAACAATCTTCCCTTTGTGCAATATATCTTCCATAGAGCAACAGATTTTTCCTTATGTGCAAAATATTTTCCCTGTGCAAAAAATATTCCCTTGTGTGCAAACAATCTTCCATGTGCAATATATCTTTTTCTAGTTCAATTGATCTTTAATTGTGTGCAAACAATCTTCCCTATATGTAAAATATCTTCCCTAACACACCTTTATCCTAAGGATAATGGAGAAAACTAGAAAAGCTAATGAAGTATAAGTATATTTAGCAGTTTGTTACTCACACACAAAGCAAATAAAAAAGATGGGTCAAAAACGAATATAGCTATCATCAACTCCATCAAAATACTGAAATATCAAGAAGGCATTCAGACAACTCAACTCCTTAGCCTTTACTAATAGATCGAAGCTTCAGCAGAATCCACGGTGATCAATGGCGACAAGGGAGGACGCACAACAAATACTCTATTATTAAACGCATGTTTCCCTTCTCTATTTTCATTGAGGACATTTTTGTCTTTCTATATTCAGAAATATTGACACTCAAGGACCTTTCTCCTTTAAATGATTTTAGGTCACATTTGACAAATATATTCCTAAACAGGGATTTATGGGCAACTTTCCCTTTTTTTCATAATGATTTATCCATATCATAAAATTGATATATTTTTTTTGCCTAAACATATCGTAAAATTGATATACGAGAGTTACCTTAGGCCTTCGAAATCTTGCAAATAAAAAACCCCCAAGGCCTTCAAAATCTTGCCAAAAAAAAAAAAATCCTGAGGCCTTTAGAAAACATGGAGTTTCTCTTAGGTCCACTACCTGAGGAGTAGAGAATAACAATTCATTAGGTTTTAAAATTGCTAGTTAGGATCATTTTGGAAGCCCATATCAACCCTAAACATAGTCTATTTTTTTACCAAGAGGGTCCAGGTTACAAACAGATAAAAAATTTAATATAATGTGTTTTTGCATGCATTTTCCTCTTCTTTGAGGCACTTTCATTTAAAAATTGTTGAGAACAACTTTTGAACGCAAGCAAACACTAAAACAAACATTATTGCATATTGTAGCTAACATGTGTTGTTTATTGTCATAATTGGCTTGATGCAGTTGCTATGGGGAATTTAATTCCGTACAACGTGTTTGCTTGCATTTTCCTCTCCTAAAGAGACATCTATTTAGCATGTGTTTGGTTGGGCAATTGGGGGGCCTAATCATGTGATTGGAGCCCATCAACAATGATTGGAACATATTAAGCATTTGGGATATGTTTGGTTCAGCTTATTTTGAATTGGGCTTCTGAGGTTATAAGATGCTTATTCTAAAAGCCACAAGGTGTTGTAATATCCCAAAATTCATACACTAAAAATCCCATGTATATTTATTATACTAAATGGAATAAATGGTGAGTTTTGGTGCAATTGGAATGACAAAAAATACCCCTACAAGAGGCTATACGAAATTGTGGCCAAAACAAGACATAAAGTCCAATTTTTGTTTTCTAAAAAGCCTATTCTTGAAGCCCAAAATAATGAATGGAAGAACATAAGTCTTGGGCCCAATTAATTGTGAATTTTGGCCAAGAAGAAGGCCAAAATTAAATACAAAAATGTATGGGCAAAATAGTCATTTTGCTAAATAAAAATTAAAAACCAATATTTTTTTCCTTGGTTGTTGGACGTCCAAAAAGAGAGGCAATAAAGGAATAATATTTACTTAGTTCAAATTTAGCCTAATATGGTGAAATTATAGCCAAGTAACAAGATGTTGGAAAAGTCAACAATTGTAGGGAAAAATTTACAATTAAAAGTAATATTTGAAGAAATAAAATTTGGATAATTCAAGAAGCAATTATCCTTTTCCAAGGCCCTCATTCTCATCTAAGTTAAATGGGAGAGAGGAAAAGAAAATATTTATGGCAAAAACAAAAAAGATGAAGCAAGAAAAGTTGAAGAAAAACATGTGGTGAAATTTAATAAAATAGTAATATACTAAGAAGGTGGAGATGATATTTTTGGAGCTCATTAAACCTCCCAAAGGTTCTCATATATTTGGCCAACTCAAATAGAGAGAGAGAGAGAGAGAGAGAGAGAGAGAGAGAGAGAGAGTTTCAAGAAGCATGAGCAAAGAAAGAGCTAAGGAGAAACAAGAAGCAAAATCAAGGTAAGTGGTTATGAAATTCATGTGATCTTGCTTCCAAATTCATGCAAGATCCTTTCTAATCTCTATTCCTCCATGAACAACTCATGTAGCAAGAAAAAATTCAAGAGAAAAGGAGGAGGAGAGGGACGGCCTAGAGAGAGAGAGAGAGAGAGAGATCAAGAGATAATCACCAAAACATTAATTCTCTCGTTGATTTGTTGCTTCTTGTTGGTGGTTATTGTTTTTGTGGTGGTTTGATGGCTTGTTTGGTTTATTTTGTAAATTTGGGATAATGAAATCCTAAGGGGTTATACTACCCAATTTTCCATTAATCATGTTTAATTGGTTAAATAAGTGATTAAGAGTGGAAAGAAGATGATTGGTTGAATGGAATCATGAAAATTCAATTTTCCCTTTTATTTGGTGATTTTTGGCCAACTACAGAATAGAGTGATAGACCTAATTTTTTGTGTTTTTGATGGTTTCATTGTGTTCTACACGAACAATTGTGTGGAAATAGCCCCCGGTTATGAATTTTGGATCATTGGAATAAAATTCTTAAAATGTGAAACTTGTTGCCAGTTAGGTTTTTGTGTGGCAGTCTTGTTGTCATTATTTTTGTATAATCAAATGGTGTCCATTAAAAGTGAAATTTTTCAGTATAAAAGTAGACATATCAAGCTTCAATTTGATATGTAATTTTTCCCATTTGGATTAATATGTTAAGAGTTATGATTTATTGAAGTTAGACCTAGAAAATTGGAATGTTGTGGTGGCAGTGTGCAAACAATGTTGATGCTAGAATTATGTGCACATAACTAGTTAAAGGAAATATTTTTTCTTAAAAATAGACTTAATAGGGGTCACATAACCTTTGGAACCATAACAATTGGACTTTTGAAATAAAGTTTTGAATTTTCAAAGTTTGATAAAAATTCTAGCAGTTTTTGTTAATGTGCGAAAATAAATGGTAATGTCAAAAATATAATTACCTTAAACTCTAAGGGTAAAGATAACCAACAAAATAAGCTTGGAACAATACATGAATAGGTGATAACTCAATTCTTGTAAGCTTGGAATTTTAGGACTGAACATTTTGCCGGAGCCGGATTAAGGATTAAAGATATGTTAGCGAGTGAAAAAAGGACTTAAGGTAACAACTATATCTTTCATAAACTATGTGACTATTTGCATGTTTTGTGTATTCCATATTTTGTGATTGAACAGAGTGCCTGGGGCACAGTGATGTGAACAGTGCCAGGGGGAACATTACCCAGCTATGGTTTGGGACCCAGCTAAGATAACCAAACAAGTAGGGGAGTTGGCCCTCAATTGTATGCATACACTGGATGAGGCACCTGGACAAGTAGGGGAGTTGGCATTGAATTGTATGCATACACCGAATATAATTGAATTTTCATTTACATTATATGGTGTATAGAATATTTATTTATCGTATTTTATATGATTGACTGTATGTTACTACTGAGATTTGTTTGAATCTCACATTTTTCCCAAAATTTAAAACATTCCACTAGAATGTAGCGGCTCTAGGGGCAAAAATGTAAATACAGGCGATTGATGGTTCCGATCCAAAATAGAGTTGCTGTTGGTAATCATTAGTTTACTTTTGTATATTTTGGGGTCTGTATATATTTTTCAAACCCCGTGGGGAATTCCTATAATATAATCATGTACTTATTATCAGTATTTTTATGACTATTTAAGAGATCTTTGAATATTTCTTTTTAAAGAAAATCATGGTTTTGACTTTTGATTATGCCAAAATCAATCTTATACACCAATTTTATAAATCTATTACAACTATAGCTATTTTCAAAATCATAATTGTAAATTAATTTTATTAAAAATTTATTCTCCTACCATTAATCCAAACATAGCAATAAAAGGCAAAGGTTCCTCAACATAATTATCTTTATTTAAAATATTTTTTAAAATTATTTAAAATACTTTTTTAATTTATTAAAAAAATTAAAGTAAGAAATTTGGTACAGATTCCAAATGTGGTAGAGTGGACCATGTTGTCCAACAGAATTGAGATGCTCAGGGGTTGTTTGCTACGTGAGATTTGGAGATGGGTCAGGGGGAAAAAATTTTATGAGTAAAATTTTAAAAAATTGAAAAAATATGGTTAAAAAGTTTTAATAAAGATAAGATATAAAATAAAAGAGTAATAATATTTAATTAAATAATTTTAACACCACTTCTTAATTTTTTAAACTCTAACTCAAAAAAATTTTACCAAAACACATTTTCCCTCCACTCACACCCAACATGCCTTTAGAGTTTGGTTATGATTATGAGCCCAAGATTTGTTTCTTCAATAAAGAGCCTAATATTTGCTAGGCCGAAATTACCCCTCAATTTTCCGACAATTTTTTTGTGTCTCGCGCCATATCTCTCCTTGTCCCCAACAATGTTACCGTCTCTCACTTTTAGAACTCTGATCTTAAATTTTCAATCAAATCATTCACTTTCCCCTTTCCCAATCCTGGTTCCGCAGTGCGCTTACAAACCACAGAAATGACGAAAGAAGTGCTTCAGAACGAAAATAACGACATGCTTATCGCTGGGTATGAACCTGAAGCAAATCATGTTCCCAGCGAGTTCAATCCGGAAGTATTTACGGTAAGTCTTGATTATTATCAGGGTACAATTGCTATTTTACCTTTTACTTGGACTAACTGTAATTTTGGCTCGATTGCTCGACTACAGTAGAATTTTCTTTGTGACAATCTGTTCATAATTTGCCTGTTTCCCATCAAATTACTGGAGATTTTACTAATATATCTTATTTGTTTGTGATTCACATCTTGTTTTCATCAGGAAAGCTATTTCCTTATGATGATTTTTTTTAGATGGATGTCTTACGGCAATGGTAAGCTATTTCCTATTTCTCTTTCGATGCATATAATCGGGGTAGGCTTGCTAATACATTTGCCTTTCTTTTTCCCCCTCTCAATGTATTTGTAGATGGGAAGCATCCGGGTTGTGATCCCTCTTATATCAGCCGGAGGGAATTTTCATTCTCGCTAGACAGCGATGTATTTCTACGGTTCCAATCCTTCCACAGTGCTGCGGAGCTTGAAAACTCCATCAAAGAGAAAATGCCCATTGAAGATTGATATCGGACCTGTGTATAGCGTGGAGGTAAAAACAATTAAAAATTAAAATGTTTTCAAGCCACACATAAGCTTCAAATTGCAATAACTTTTTATTAAATTGAATGTTATTCTTCTTGATAACATTGATGCCTGCATTGCGTTCAGTATTCATTGACAACCTTGCGATGAATTTTGAGACATGATTTCTTTAGGCAAATGCAAACCTTTTTTCATCTATTCCTAGTATATTTCGTCGAAATGCTTTTACTGAGATCTTCTATCCAGTCTTTCTTTTCCTAATCTACAGCTTGTTATGTGTTGCAGCCCACAAAAAGGCATGCCTATTCTCAGAGTGGTGATAATGTTTTTGCTCCAGTTGAGAGAGAGCTAAGGTTTGATATTGTAAGCTTTTCAACTTCAATCCACCAAATAAAATCTGCTACTGGAGAATTATTGACACGTTTTAGTTAAATATATGCTGTAGGATATGACAGATTACGACGATGTTAGATACTGCCGCACTGATGCTGATGTTTGCTTGAATTGCTGGCCATTGATGACTACAGCCATTAAAGTGATTGATATTTGAATCTCATAATGTGGCGAAACTGTGATTTACAATTTTGTTTACTAAAGAACAGTAGGCTTGATTTTGCTCTCTCCCGTAGTGAATCTTTCATGCTGGTGATTTTAAGTTCCATTTAATAATATGTATGCTGCAATCTGCGTTTCTCCTAAGAAAATGAACATAACCCGCAAATGGAAACGCTCCAAATGACAGAAGATAGCTTCATAATAAGGCAGTGAAAGCAAATTTGCCAGATGACGTCATTCTTCAGAAAGGTGTGTGTATCATGCCAGACCAGAGAAAGAATCCCTCTTTGAAATTATTGTATTACAATGGTTCTAATACATTCCAAAATTTTTTACCTAAATTTTTTATATTTGTGGGAAATCCATGGCCTAGGCAATGCCTGATATAAGAAATGCAGATAAGTATTATTACTTGCATAACTGCATTGGTATGCACTCTCTGATATTTAGAATTCTTGGGCATTGACGTTGCATATCATAGGTTTTTAATTATGAGATCTTATTGTTTCAGATGATTTTGGCTTTAAACACCTTCTATGGGTTTATAGTGGCCGCCGTGGTGTTCACTGTTGGGTCTGTGATGGGAAAGCTAGAAGGCGGAACACTACAATTAAGAATTGCATTCTTTTTCCTTCCATTGCTCGGTTTAAAGATTCTAATATGTTACCTTTACTTTTGCAGGCTGACAAATGAGCAGAGAGCAGCGATTGCTGACTATTTTCTCGTCTACAAGGTGGTATTCTTTAGAAATGCAATGTGTTTGTTTTGGGAATACTTATTTTTTTGAGTACTTCCTCTATTTTATTCTGTCCAGGGAAATCAGAATAGTTATTATAAGAAGGTTTCTTTGACAGGTCATGCTGTTCATCCTTTCCTGGTGTAAGTTTTAACAAGGACGATTGCCTTTATGGACCACATATTTTATATTCTTATTTAAGCTAAGGTGAATTTCGTTTTTGCTGGAGAGCATACACTTATCTCCTAGTAGGGATTTGAATCTTTATTTATCACGTTATGAGATATTAGCCCCTTTGGCTAGACCCAATCCCTGCTGGTGGTGGGAAAACCCTTAATCAAATTTTTTTTTTTAAAAAAAGTGACAAACCAAGTCTTAGGCCTAACCCATTTATGATCAGAGCCCAGTTAAAATCCAATAAAACATCATGACCCAAAACTCAGCCTCATTCCAACATGGAGAATTTCAACCGTACTTCCCAGAAAAAACAAAGAAAGAATCTAACGATTGCTAAGATTTTTTTTTTTTGTTCGAAGCGCTTGCTAATATTTACTGCTCCTATATTTCAATTTAAAAGACATGTTGCAAAATGTCGACTTGAGAGTAATTAGTGTGATTATACATAAATGCCCCTGAGAAGAAAATAATGGAAGGTCATTGTGAGAGTGCAGCGCGCACTTCATTAATTCATGAATTCAAGGGTATCTTTGGAAACTTAATAAAATTTATTGATACATTTGCTTATTTTAACTGTTCTTTTTTAATTTCTTAGTTTATGTGCAGCGGTTAAAAACATCTGAAAATAGTATAGGCTACAATAGCATGGAACTGAGGAAGTAATTTATAAGCAGTCGCATTTCCTATACAACACTATAGTATTTTTGCCCATAAAGATAGAGTAAAGGCTAAACTCATACTCCCTCCGGTCCTAATTATAAGATAAAGTTGACTTTTTTTGGAGAAATTAAGGAAACCAATTAAATCACTTTTCAGTATTTATATTTTTAGGATCTTTAGATTTTATATCAGTTTATTAGTCAAATTAATTAGTTTGAAGAAAAAATATAAATATAAATATTCTAAAATGATTTAATTGGCTTCCTTAATTTCTTCAAAAAAGTCAACTTTGTCTTATAATTAGGACCGGAGGGAGTATCTAATATGATTTCAAATTTTGTTTTTAATATTAGGAGTATTTTTACAAACATTTTTCAAATTATGAGGCTCCTCATGACTATAACAATTCTTTAAATACTTCATTTATATGAACTTTTGGAAAAAAATATGAAATAATTTTTCTCAACCCAATTTGCTAGCATGAAACTCATTACTGCTTTGCCGAAATATTTTTGAAAACTCTTCTAATTATCTGACACAAAAGTATTAATTTTGATCCAAAATTGGATTGAAATTCTTTTCACCATAATTTATCCATATCGTAAAATTGATTTTATTTTTCCTGGACATTGTAAAATCGATATGAGAGTAACCTGAGACCTTCGGAAAACCTGGAATTTCTCCTATGCACCCACTTGAGTGGATAATGGGTGTGTTTGGATTGACAATTGGATAAGTGACTTATTTTTACTTTAACTTATGAAATCTTAATATTGGAAAAAAGTAAGAATGGGTAAAATGATGAATGTTTGGATTGACGATTGGATAAGTGACTTATGTAAAAATGAAAGATGTTTGGTTTGACTTTTGCATAAGTGACTTTTGTCTTATTTAAGAGAAAATAGTCAAGATTACTCATGTCGTGCCAAATGTGGCTTCAATAATTGATTGAACTATATTTTTATATATTTTTTCACAATTAAATTGATATTTTTAATGCATTTTCTGGTATATTATTGTATGATTAAGCACGAATTTTAATTAGAGATATTTGTATTGAATTAATTGTAATTAGAGGCAAAATGATCATAAATTGTTAATTATTTTGTGCAATTGTTTCTTGGACATTTGATGCTACCTTGTTCTTAATCTTGCATTGTAGGTGTTTTGGAAGAAGTTGGAGATTTTTGAAAAAAAAATGCAATTGGGGTCCGAATTAATATTTTTGAAGACTGGGAAAAATTGTAGAAAAGGGCTCAATAATTTCTGAAAATTATAATTTATTGAAGAAATTGGGCCAGGAAAATTACAAGAAGTACCCATAATCTTTGAAAATTTTAGTTTAGCTCATAAAAATTTTGAAAAGTTACATTACAGTCCCTCCAAAAACTTTCAGGACTTCTCACTATAGTCCTTGGCCAAAACTTGCGTTTTGACCAGGACTAGGTCTCTTCCTTCGGTTGGTCAAATCCGAAAACAGAGACTCCACAGACTCGATATATTAAAGATGCAAGCCGAGAGCTTCAGGAAAGAGGAGAGGCGCCACGCAAGCTTCTTCATCTCATCATCATCTTCTTCCTCGCCGGCGACTACCTTCTGCACCATGGTCGCCGGCGAGCACCGTGCCTTAACCACCATCACCTCTTCCTTCTTCAACCACCATTGTTGCAGAGCTAGGAGGCGGCAGATACAGACCCCACGCGAGAGAGGAGACCTGGGGATGGAGCTCAATTGTCAAATGGGCTGGTTCAGAAGCAATTTAAAGCTTCAATTTTGAGCTTATGCTAATCAGAACTTTTTGTGGCTTTTTTCTCAAACGCTATCGTCCAACCAAACATAGCAAAATGACGAAAACACTGTTCAAGTCCGATTTGCTCACTGAATTGCCTGATTAGCCTCTCAATCGGCAATCCAAACACGCTCAATAACAATTCGCTAGGTGTTAAAACCACAAGTTTGGATCGTTTTGGACGCCCACATCGACCATAAATAGGGTCTTTTCTTTTCTTTTGTTTTTTACCAAGAGGGTCTAGGTTGCAAACATAAAAAAAAACTACTAATACAAAATGAGAACAGTTACGAAAATGGGAAAATACAAGAAATGAAATGGAAGAGATGAAGAGAGAAAATTGGATAGAAAGAGGGGACAATATCTTATTCATTTGAATGCTTTTAGTCACTTGATACAAGGCCATTATTTATAGACCGCAAGTTTTTAAATTCTATTCAAGAGTTACAAAAAAGATTAAACTTACATAATTGTAAAATATGTAATATTTAGAGGTTATGTGTCTTAATCATGGGAAACTCTCAATAAGCCATTCATTTGGTAGGTTACATAGGTTTATGTGTAATGGCAAAAAAAAAAAAAAATACAAAGGTTTATGTGTAGAACTCCAAAGACATCTCTTGGGAGGTTATGGACATTCACAAATAATATTGCAATATTTATGACACTCCCCTTGGATGTCCATAAATAAATATTGTGCCTCATTAAAACTTTATTACAAAAAACTCAATGGGAAAAAAACCTAGTGAAGGAAAAAAAGTACATAATACATATTGAAGTTGTCTCATTAAAATCCTTACTAGAAAAACCTCATGGGATAAAACCTTGGTTAAGGAAAAAAGAGTACAGCGTGATCTTTACTCACCCTGTATTAATATCTTGTTTACTTCTTCTCATGACAACATCACTTTTACTCCCCGTGACGACAACATCGCTCTTTTCCCTTTTATCTCAATAGAGTATGCTAATTTCTCAAGTGGATTATTTACAATGCCTTTTGAGCATGTCTCCTTTTAAGCCGAATTACGCTTGATTCATTGTCATCAAATGATCCGTCAAAATGTATTCCTGTAACATATATCTCTAACATATCTTCTAGACATGTTAAATTATCAATATACCCACTTGCCTTATACATTGTGACAAATAATAAAAGAAAAGTTATTTTGAAAATAACCATACACATATTCAATTTATTTCAAACAAAATGATCTCATATAATATTTCTATAGAATTATCACACCAGACTTTAGTTTCATGGCATTCATAGCATACCTATAGGAACTCAATTTTACTAGCAAAACACAATAACACAATATTAGCATGATATAAATATTCATAAGACATATGGTTCTTCTAAACCATTGAATTCAATATATGTATTTTTTTTCAATCGATAATTGAATGTTTTTTTTGAACATGCTTCTGGCATGTTGGATTTTTCAAAAATTCTCATGCAAACTTCACTATTTAGTAAGCCATACGCCTAGAGTATATATAATGATATCTAACATATACTTAATTTTGTTTTCATATACTGTCAGACTAATATTGTATGCAAAAATTGTTACATCCATCACAAAGTAATATATCTCATCATAATCATCATTATACTTCTATGAAAATCTTTATTTCTACATAAATATTTATATATAACAAATAACTTTATATCTCAAGTGTTTGGACTGCTAGTCCATAATTTTCAGATAGTGAAATAACATAATCTTATTTTATTAGGTCTTTCCCCCCTTTTATTTTGGCCAATCACCTTTTTATTTACTTTGCTTGATAGATTTATGTGTAAGATCCTCATTTGATCATGTGATAATATTATCAAAAATGTTGTCGACGACTATATCTATTTGGTTCCATTTTTTCTTATTGTGACATAACTTATTGAGATCTCTTTATTACTTTTCATATACGTGAGCTTCTCTTGAGATTTTTGCAATTAGGTATGTCTCAGTACTCTTTTAGAATACCTGCCTCCTTAATAAGATCATCTTAATTACATACTCCACTTTGTTTATAATATTTATATTTAGAACCAATTGGTTTCTCATGCTTCAAGGATGTCTCAAATTCATTTATGCTTGTTGTAGCATTTTGAGCTGGAATATGTGATTTAATAATTCTCATTTAGGTCAGCAATTGCGTCTGACAAATATTTTGTGAATGCAAAATATTTGATGAACTTCTAGTTCATACTGCTAAATTTGATGATATACACTTAATAGTAATAATGCATTCTTTGTATTTATTTTTCCAGCTACTCAATTTCTACCCCTCATGTTGAGAAAACTTTCTCAAATGACAATTTACTAAGCATGCAGTATAAGTCTCCTAAATCCGTTTGTTTCCTTTTGAAACATTCTTTTGTTTAATTTAGAAATAAATAAGAAGAGGTCTTTTCCCAACAATTTATCCCAACTTTCTTTAAATATCTATCTATATGTATTGTGGTGGATCAATAGGAATTTACATTCGATGGAATATGTTTGGCTCTAATCAAAAGCCAATTTTATCGGAAGAATTTTTTTGGCTTGATGTCTATAAATACTGCAATATATAAGATCAAATATACCAACATCCAAATAGAAATTTATTCTCAAAAGTACTGATCTAGCTATTTATGGAGGTTTTAATAATGATTTCTAAATCATATCATTTGGGAACTATGCGCTCAATATAATGATTTATTCAAACAATTTTGCCAACTTCAGGTTGCAAACTAATAATGATCACACATGTAACCATTTTATAAATGTATCTATCAAATTCATTAAATACTTCTATGATTTGCATGCTATTTGAATTGGCTTATATATATGAATTTGATATATTTCCAAAAATGTAGAAATCCATTCCAAATCATATCTAGTAATATTCTCATAGTCAATTCTATTTGAGAACAAATAGAAAATATCAATAATTGAATTATATACTCGGTTGGTTATTCATGAAGAATCTTTTGGTTTTTCAATTGATGTCAATACGTAATATTTAACAATTTGTTGCATCATATATGTGACTCAGATGATCAAAAGAGTCTTGTCAACAATAGCTACTTTATTTAAATCAGTAAACTTTGGGTTTACTATATATGTTTCTAAACTTTCTAATTTCCACAACATATTAATTTAAAACCTTTATGTGACATCTATTTTTGAGAGATCAATTAGAATTTGTGGGGAAGTATATGAGTAGAGCTCTTCAATATTAACTTACATGTGTATTCTAACAATCTCCCCCTCAATATGAGTCATATAATATACTTCCTTTATTTTTGTTTTTCAAAAATGGTGACTAATATATAGTAAGTTGATAAATTATCTAGCACTTGGAATCCAAATGATTCATATTTCACATATAATCAAGGATTTTAATTCAATTGGCTATCACCTTTAAACCCTCTGGCGAACCAAAGTTCTTATGTAAATTTATAGGTCATACACTACAAAAAAAAAAAAAAGAAATTTTGTAGCGGTGATATTGTAGCGGTTACAATTAACCGCTACAAATGTTAAGATTTGTAGCGGTTAAAGCCTCAACCGCTACAAATTTGTAGCGGCAAGCTACCCGCCAAGTGACGCGACAGATTGGCAACGTTTTTTGTAGCGGTTAAGCATAAATAACCGCTACAAATATCATGCGCAATTCCTGCCAAAAGTTGTAGCGGTACTTTTGTAGCGGTTACTAAATTATAACCGCTACAAAGTTGGCGCCACCTGGCGCGAACAAAATGCGCCAACAATGTAGCGTTTATTTGTAGCGGTTTAATCAATTAAACCGCTATAAAATGCGAAAGGTCACATATTTGTAGCGGTTATAGATTTATAACCTCTACAGAATTGAGAGGTCTCTAAATTTGTAGCGGTTTTGTACCATAACCGCTACAGAACTTCAACCGTTTTTGTAATTTGTAGCGGTTATTCTAGAACTGCTACAAATTTTAGCTGCCCAAGGTTATTTGTAGCGGTTGATGTAGTGGTTATTTTAGGAACCACTACAAAGGCCGCCCCTATTTAAGGCCACCTCCCTCCTTCACTCTTCCGTTTGGCCATTTTGTTTCCTGAGATTCCTTTGAGTGTTTTCTTTTATATTTGAGCGTTCAGGCGTCTGTGGAAGAGGTTTTGCTGCAGTATTTCGCATTATTTGCACTTGAGGTACGAAGACAATACATATTTTATATGTATTTTTATTTTTATTATATTTTTACATAATAATGTGACTAAAATGTTTTTTTTTGAAATTTTGTAGTTGATATGGCTTCTAGATAGGATAAGGGGAAGGATCCTGAGGTCCCCAGACTGATTTTGTGGGGCAACAATAGTAGATCTGGGGGCAGAGGGAGGGGGCAGCACAGAGGGAGGGCAACGGTGGCATTTCAGCCCATCCCCCCACAGGAGTCGGCCCAACCACCGGCACCGCAGTCGATACCATAGGAGACGACCGCACCAATGGTGCCTGATTTGGGGGAGGTAGGTATCAGCATCGAGGACTATGGCGCAAATGAGGACTTCAACATCCAGATTGGGATCAGAGAGATGGAGCAGTTCCTTGATGAAGAGGAGGCGCGGGAGCAGAACAACCCACGAGGGTCGTCTTCACGGTCTACTGGGTTTGAGGTGCAAGTCCAAGGTAAAGAAATTTTTTTATTTAATAAATTATTTATTTAAATTCGAAATGTTAAATTTGAATTACAATTTATCTAACGTAAATTGTGCAGATGAGTAGGGTAACGTGTCCATGAGGAGGCTGGACGTGGCCGGTCTGAACAGCATGGACCGGACACTATGAGTTGTAGTGTTGTGGAATGAGGCCACGGACTAGCCGATTGACAATAGGGGTCACCTGTTTAACCACTTCCTGAACGACCTGGGCTCAAATTGGATGTGGTTCCCCCTTCACTTCAAGACGTGGAGGCACGTTCCAAAGGGGCCAAAGGACTTCGCTTGGGAGGAGGTGGTTCAGGTAATTAATAGTATTTAATTAATACTTTTTGTAATTAATTCTATTGAATTAATAATTTTTAATAGGATTTTTGTAATTATTGATATTTAAACAATTTTTTTCCAGCTGCGGTTTGCCGTCCAGGCCAATCGGAAGAGGTACACCCTGGTAAAGAGAGGTGATGGCTGGAGGAACAGGAGGAACCGTCTCTTCCACAATGTGGATAAGGATAGGACGATGCCTCTGAAGCAGTTGATCAAAAGCGTCCCGGACGGCGTCTCACTGAAGGACTGGGCGAGTTTCGTCAGTTCAAGAGAAGCCCTAAGGGGCAGGTAATGTATTTATTATATTATTTACATATAATTTTGTAATTGTTAAGTATTAAATTATAATTTAAATTTAATTATTTTTAACTTGAACTTTATTAATTTTAAATGTTTTATATTGTTTTAATACATTTAATATTGTTTTTTTTTCAGGTGCTTTCTTAGAGGAACACTAGGTGCCGTGGGCAGTAGACAATCCACCACACAGCAGGATCGAAGACATTTGCTGTCACTTATAGCGAGCTAGTAACTTTTCATAATATCACTGACTGTTAACTGGTTATTTTATAATACTAATTGAATTTTGTAATTGTTTTAGGAGAGGAAGGCACAGCAGGAGAACCATCAGACGGACTATGGGGAGTTGTATGCTATCACATACAGACACCGTGACGGGACTCCAACCTCTCAGCAGGTAGAGGCGGCCATTGTAAGTAATTTCATTATTATAAATTTTCTATAACCAACTTAATAATTAAAAATTCTAATAAGTAATTATTTCATAAATTGGCAGGAGTGAATGCAGTAGTCGCAGGCTAAGCTGAGAGAGACCCAGGCTGAGGAGTCACAGGGGTTAGTGGACCCAACGGCTCCTTTGAATGCGGGTCAAGGTTAGGATGAGCACCCCGAATGAGTGCGGGGGATGGGGATAGGCGCCAGACCTAGTATGGTCTACGGCAGGAGCGCCGCCTTTGAGGCTGGCAGCTCTAGAGGGGTCAAACGTCCTAGGGATGAGTCTGTTGAGCAGCTACGGTCAGATTTGGAGCGGACACAAGTTACAGTGGCACATCAGCAGTAGCAGATGTAGCTGCAGGCTGATTTGATCTACGCTCAGCAGACGCAGTGGCGTGAAATCATGAGCAACATGCTCGAGCGGTCATGGAGTCGCCTATTCCCGGACAAGCAGCATCCACAGGTTCCCCCTGTCCCTCGGTACGTCGTCCAGACTACTCCTCCTTCTCTTCCTGATGATGACGATGATGATGGTGCAGTTAACTCTGCCCAGCGCCCCGATCCAGCAGCACTTGGGGGAGCCCCATTTGAGGGAGCACTAGATGATCAGCCCCTAACTACTTAGTTTAGGACATATTTATTTTTTTGTTGTTGAAACATTTGTAAATAAATATATATAATTTTATATTTTAGAAATTATATTCTTATTGTGTTTACCATAGTTATATTTATATTTTTAGACCGCGTTGTTGAATTTGTGGATTAATTAGAACAGTTGTATTTATATTCTTAGATCGCGTTTACCATAGTTATAGTTATATTTATATTTCTAAAAATTAAAAAAAATTATATATAGTTGTAGCAGTTATATTATAAAACCGCTACAAATATAATAAAAATATATTTATAGCAGTTAATATGAATAACCGCTACAAATTTAATTTTCTTATATTTGTAGCAGTTTTATAATATAACCGCTATAAATATATATAATTTATTTTCTTTTAAGTTTAACACATATAGTTCCATATTTGTAGCGGTTAACACTGAAACCGCTACAAATTGAAAGACATGAGCGCGACAAAATTCAAAATTGAATTATTGACTATTTGTAGCGGTTATATAAATAACCACTACAAATACTCAACTTTCCAATTTTGAATTTCCCCCCACTTTTTGTAAATTTGTAGCGGTTAATTATGTATAACCGCTACAAAGTTAAATTAGTAGCGGTTTTTCTTATAACCACCACAAAGTCAAAACAAATTCTTCAATTAGCTTCCTAACGGTTTGATAATTAGTAGCGGTTTTATACATATAACCACTACAAATGTTTAGCACCGTAGCGGTTATGAACTGCTACAAAATGTTAAACGTTGGAAATTCAGAATATAAGGTTCTAAGCACTCATCATTCTCTATTTATTCATCTTCTTCACTATACTTTCTTCTCTCTCACTAGTTGTAACCCCCTTCCGTAATTAATATTCGGATTACGCAAATTAAGTGAAATAGAGACCAATAATTATCAAATAACATTTACAAACCCATATACCAGACGAGGTTTTCACAAACACCTTTCGAAATCATTTGTAACCTGGTCTCACTCTCACATTTCCGAATACAATTACTATACTAAGATAAATCACATTTAAATATATCAGAGTACGCAATGTAATAATCCCGATAATCCCGGGTTCACATCTTTACAAAAGGGTTTACAAAGGGCAATACACCCATATACAAGTTCTTATATGGGGATTACACAAATCTCACCTCAAATACACATAATAAAATCCTCATCCACATATACAAATATCCAATACACCATACTCCCAACTATGATAACCAGCTATCAGGATGACAACCCAAAGGAGTCCTCACCGCCCTTGGCTGCTTGCTCCATCCTTGATTCCACCTACCCTATCTAAAATGTTGGTAGGGAGGGTGAGATTCAAGAGAATCTCAGTAGGAAACAGATACCAAAATGCATGTATGATAAGTGTATAATGCATGACATGCTTGATCACAATAACATATGCTCACATAATGACATATCTGCGTGCTCGATGTTTCAACTACATACTCATAGCCATAGCATAACTAGAATTAGAGCTACATTCATTCATACAAATTTCACATAGTCAAGCAAAGCAATACATGCATCAATACACAAAAACAAATATCAAAACATGCAAGAGAGGTAAGTTTCCTACACTCTTTCCACATAAGCTCCAACTCTGGCTGCTCACGATCAGGGCGATCATCAAACCCTATAACCAAAACCAAGGACATAGGGTTAATCCCTTTTCCAATTCCTTAACTTTTAAACACTTAAGTTGGTTATCATACAAGACCTTCATGTGGCTACTCAAAGCCTAAACACACACCTAAAGGGTTGGGAGACACCATCCCAAAGTTCCCCCTTTGAAAGCAATACACTGAATTTTGGCCTTCTCACTCAAGTGGAGATGACCTCACTCGAGTGATGACCCCCAAACTCACTCGAGCACCCAAGAGTGCCATACTGGAAGTGTTTGCCCGAGAGTAAACCTCAACATGTCTTACACCCTCACTCGAGCACAGAAAACCGTACTCGAGTGATGACCTCAAATGCACTCGAGCACCAGAAAGCGTAACACCAAGAGTGTTTGCCCGAGAGAACAAATCACTTTAAAGGAAAAACCTCACTCGAGCATACCCATGCTCACTCGAGTCGGATCATATCCCACTCGAAAATCAGGAAGTACTCGTGCACTTCCACCCGGAAACACCACTGGGAAACCAGAGGAGACAGAAACCTACCGCTGTACTCGAGTGATACGCATCAGAAGCCAGAATCACAGCAACTGATAAGGTTTTCCAAAGTGACTAAAACTGATCCTAATAGGTCCTAAACTTGCACCAAAGCTCATTCTCACCTAAAATTCTATAAGGAACCTATTGGTAACCTCAAAATACCTAAAATCATACTACAATGACATTTTCCTCTTATGGTCACACTAATTTCACACTTATATTCACCACTTTAACTTTTAAAATTCCAAACCACTTCTAAAGACACCAAAACACACTATGGCATCATTTTCACCACAGAACACAATCATTCCACAATTATAGCAAATCAGGGAAATTACCATAATTCTCATAACTTAACCAAATGACATAAATAATAGATCAAAAGGGAACAAATTCTCACCTCTTCTTCTTTCCAATGCCAAATCCTTGATTCTCCATCTTTCCAAATTCCTCAAGCTCTCAAAACACCTTCTTTCACAAAACTAAAACCATAGTAATAAAGCTATCATTACTATGAACAACTTTAAAGAAGAGTGTTTAAGCCAAAGAGATCATTAAACTAACCAAATCTCACCTTTTCACTTTCTCTTTCTTCCTTAAACTTGAGCAAGCATGGAGGATGAAGAGAGAGAGAGAAAATGTGATGAAGAAGCAGAATTTGGCCCTACACACACTAACCGACTTGGAGAAAGAAAGGAGAGAGGGAATGACTTTTGAAACATTGACCAATCCAATGGCTCAAATGTTGTCATTTGTCACCATCTTAAACCATCTCCCATAAGCTCATATGAGCACAACCACATGGGATTCCACCCCTTGATCTATTACACAAATCAATCCTAGCCATTGATCTTCAAGTTAACAATGAGTTTCCTCTTCGGTAACCGATCAATTGTGGCAATTCACACTGAATCAGCACCAAATTCTTTTTCTCATTCATTTACACCATACATATACCCTTCCCCTTATTTTTATTCAATTTAGATGTTAATCCATAATTGAACTTAAATACAGGGTTTTGGCGCTGCTCATAACACAAGCGACTACAATCCACTTTATATTCTCCAAAAGGGTTTATTTATCACTAATGACATTCACTTTTGGAGTCATTAACCCTTAATCACAATTTGGAATCTTGCTAAACCAGGGCTTAGCAATCCACTAATCTCAGGCTTATTCTCCAGCCTTAAGTCTCAAAATTCAGGGTATTACACTAGTAGCTATGGATAAGTCATGGATCAGGTTGCCAAGCAATTCTCCAGAATATTTATACAGATTAAACAATTTCTTGGATTTTGCATTCACTCACGCCAGCTGTAACAGCAAGATCGTCTATTCGTGTCAGAGATGCAAGTTCAAGAAGTGGCATGCACGAAATCTTGTTAAGGAACATTTGCTCCTCAAGCCTTTCCCAGAGGACTATACGTTCTGGGCAGTTCATGGTGAGAAGGCTGGCATTAGATATGATGATGCTCTTCCTCAAAGTTCTCAAGTAGGCGTTCAACTAGATGAAGATGATCCTGTGAATGATGCTATGCGTGATGCATTTGGATTTCAAGGTGGCAACTTCAACGAAGAAGTGCACGGTTCTGAGCTGGTACTCATGAGGAATGAAGCAGTTCGGGATTTTTTCAGCTTGATGGATGAAGCATATCGTCCTTTATATCAAGGTTTTCAAAAATATTCTAAATTATCTTTCTTGATCAAATTGTATCATATCAAGTGCTTGTGTGGAATCACATATAAGGGAATGTCGATGTTGCTTGAATTATTACAAGATGCATTCCCCGACATTTCTCAATATTTCCATCATTTTGGTGGAACTTTGTTCTTTCCTTCAGAAGTTGTGTTCTAAGGTTTTGATCGTTGTGGAACTCAATCAGTTGCAGTATAAAATCATTCTTATGCTTTGTCACTTGGAGATGATCTTTTCTCCGTCCTTTTTTACTGTGATGGTTCACCTCATAGTCCACCTTATTCATGAAACAAAGCTCGCTGGCCTAGTACAATATCGATGGATGTATCTGATTGAAAGGTACTCATTTTAAATATGTTTCATCGTTAGTTCTTATATTTGCTAGTCATCCTTTTCAGCGATTAGTATCAATTTTCTCTTCTTTACTTTTTAGGTTCCTTGGGAAATTAAAATCTTATGTAAGGAATAAGGCGTAGTCAGAAGATTCTATAGCTGAAGGCTATATAGGGGATGAGGTGCTGTATTTTTGTTCAAGGTACTTTGATAACCTTGAGACGGCTTTCAACCGCCTACCTCGTGTTGACGATTTTCCTAAACCTGCGCCAATATCAGGAGAATTTATCCCTCATGTTGGTAAACCAGTTGGAGGAACTTCAAACTTCAAACTAACGGTAACTGAGAAGTTACAAGTACATAGACATGTCTTGATTAATTGCACTCAAGTTGAACCTTTCATACAGTAAGAAATGTACACTCACATGTTATTCTATATCTTTCGTAACTTTTTTCACTTTCATTTCACTATAGCCTTTCCATTATTAATTGCAGGGAATTCAGAAGTCATGTTAAACGTCAACTAAGGATCTGTACACAAACACCCTTGAAAGTTGACAAAAAGGTCCACAGAGAATTCCCGACCTGGTTTACGCGCAGAATACTAAATGACCACAACCCATATTCACCAGATTTCATAGCTCTCGCAATTGGCCCTCTTGATCATGCAAAAAGGTTTACAGCATACAATGTCAATGGTTTTAAGTTTTGCACGGTTTCACGGGATCAAGGATTGCAAACTCAAAATTCAGGTGTTTATGGCACATTTGGGAAAGGAGTTATGCAAGCAGCAGTGACGTCAACATGCAGTTGGGAGGCATCCCTTACTATGGAAAGCTTCTTGATGTGGTCGAACTTAATAATCAAGGCCATTTCACCGTGATGCTGTTCAAGTGTTTGTGGGCAAATACCACTACTTCTCGGGTACTGACAACTGACGACTTAGGGATC
This sequence comes from Inga oerstediana, assembly GCA_963210345.1. Taxonomy (NCBI): domain Eukaryota; kingdom Viridiplantae; phylum Streptophyta; class Magnoliopsida; order Fabales; family Fabaceae; genus Inga; species Inga oerstediana. The sequence continues at coordinate 15,105,715 of OY723407.1, read as the reverse complement.
ACATCAGTCGATTTCTCACGGCCAATTCATACTAGTACTTTTCAAGATGATGAGCCGTATATTCTTGCTTCAGAGGCACATCAGGTTTATTATGTTGAGGACGAGAGGCACAGGGATTGACACATGGTTGTTCATTTAAAGCCATGAGACCTTTACGACATGGGTGAAGGCGATAACATTGCCTACGAGAGTGAGCCATTTCAGCCAGTCGATTTTGAAAACTACTTCTCTAAAGGCGATAACAATTTACCTCTACTGCGGTGCATTTTTTTAAGTCCACATCATTTAAATTAATTTTTTTAAATTTAATAATACATCGCTAACAATAATTTTTCTACATAATTTTTGTAGGGATGGCGAGGATGAGTGATTAAATTCAAATTATGTTTTTGTCTTTAAAAAAAAACTGGAAAAAAATGTTTTAAAAAAATAAAATAATATTTGTAGTGGTTTTTGAACCACTACAAAAATAAAAAATAACCACTACTAATTAAAAACCGCTAGAAAATGGGGACATTAACCGCTACAAATGCTACGCGGATTTCTATAAATACCCCTACCACATCTCATTTCAAACACTCCCCCCTTTCTTTTTACCTTATCCTTCTTCCATTTTCTCTCATTTACAAATTTTTTTTGTATGTGTTGAGGAGCTTAACAATACGATCAAATATGGTAACAAGTTTTTTAATTTTTTATTTCAATACTTCTTTCCTTCGCATAAAAATTATTCTCACCATTTTCTTTTTCCAGATATTTCAGAGCTTTATCTTATTTTCATACACAATTACATTATATTAGATAACATAATTGTTCTTTATTAACTACGTATCCTTAATAATATTATCAATACAATTTTTATACCTATCCAACTAAATTAAATTATTTCTTTTAATTTATAAATGAGCTAAACTATTGAATAATAAGCTAATTAAATTAGCTAAACTACTAAAAAATAAACTATTTAATTTAATATCAAAATAACAGAAACAAATGATTTTATTTTTTTAAAACATTTTCTTAATTTTTGTAGCGGTTATTAAACCACTACTAATTAACGCGCCTGATTCAAACTGAAATTAATTTTTTTTATGGGAATTTTGAATTTCGCTAAAATTAGTAGCGGTTCTAGAACCGCTACTAATTTTAGAAATTTCCTATTATTAACGGTTCTTAAACCACTACAAATGAGCAAAAAAGTTTCATTTTTCTTTTCCCACCTTGAAAATTTTCTTTTTTATATTTGTAACGGTTATATAACCGCTACAAATATCCCAGAAAAAGCTTACGGCTTGTGGCGATGTTGTTGTGGTGGGATTGAATTGCTACAAATAAAGTAGCGATTATTTTGCTTGAGTAGCGGTTTTTTATAACCACTACAAATGTGTTTGCAACATGCGATTTAGTAGCGGTTTTATAAACCGCTACTAATGTTTCTTGCAGCGGTTAAAACCGCTACTAATGACCATTTTTAACCGCTACTAAATCACATTTTTTTTGTAGTGATAGACTTTTATGATTGATTCTTCTTCTGCCCAAATATATATATATATATATATATATTAGTTTTTCATGAACTATATCAATTTTATTATATTTATGTAAGTTTTTTAGGAACTAACATATATTATTGCATTTCTATATAACTACACACAACTCATTAATAATAATATACTTCAATTTGATTCTTTTAATGCATTTTCAAAGTATATCTTCCCTCACATAGAGAAATATGAAGAGACTCATGATCAAAATACATAAAGATTACATTGTAATTATTTGTGATATTTAGGGGCTAAAATGAAATGAATAAAATCAATTTGAGATGAATGTAATTATGATATTTATAGTCTTTTTTCAAAATTTCCCTACTATTTAATTATCCATATATTTGACTTGTACTATATATATGTTTACATACATTACAAAAATAGTTTTGTTTAACTAGTCAAAATCAACTTAACCTATTCATAATGAAGTTTCTCATAAAATTAAATACATTCTCATTCTTTCAATTCAAATATGATATAATTATATGTTTTTCCTCACGAATAGCACATAAAACTAATTTCATTCCAATATATATATCATATCATGATTAATGTATGAAACTTACACATATCATATGAGAATGCTAAGGAGCGAAGAAGTAATAAGACAAACAAATTGAGAGAAGACACTGGCTTATCATTACAAAAAAAATCAAATTGTAGAGTATTTGTATGCCTTGCAATAATGAAATGATTGGGGGACTAAGAAAGAACTACACATATATGCAAGGCAACATAATAGTGCTCAAAAGGAGAAAAGAGATGGAAGATAAAACTAAAATGAAAAGTATGGCTAATAATGAAAGAAAATATCTTGATGTTGAGGTACATGAATTGAGCATTTGATGGGAAATCTATGGTGCAATAAAGAAGCACAAGTCCTAAGAAGAAAATAGAGTTAGGTTTGACATGGTAAACTCTATTAATGTATGAGTAATATTCACATACATCATATAATTAAAGTTACATATAAATAAAAAGGGGAATTAAACAATTTAATTGAACAATTGAAGGTTATATGAATAAATACTAGAAACCATTTAAATTGCGAGTTATAGGGCATAATGACATTAACCAAGGGGTAAAATCCTAAAAGGCCATGAAATTATAGGGCATAATGACATTAACCAAGGGGCAGAATCCTAAAAGACCATGAAATTATGAACATCCACACACCATAATGTTTAAATTTGCAAATAAATTGGAAATATGATTAAAATTTCAAAATGACCAATAATTAGTTACCTTTTTTATCTATTTGATTTCATACATCACTTATAAACACGTATCATTATCACAATATCAAATTTCTCTTACAAGCTAATCATAATATATTTAAACAATAATGAAAATTAAACATCATACAACCTTTTGGGCTTATGATTATTTATTTGTTTATTCCTTTACAATAAATCTAGGCATCTTTGATCTCCACAAGTTATTTCAGCTTTTTATTTTTTTATTTTTTGATAGTAAAAGAGAAGGCATAGCCCTACGGGCTCTACTTTACTAACTCAGTATAAATATGTTGGTTCACAGCATCTTCTATGAGCAGACGTTTAACTTTAGCATGCTCTCTGTCAACAACCAGAAAATCCACCATCATATCCCATGCTCTTCTTGCCAAGAAATCAACCACCCTATTTGCCTCCAGACAATAATGTAGTAGCTCCACATCCCACTTACGTTCTAGCATCGACTAAATTTCCAAGATTACAGAAACATCATGATGTTCATCGGATACTACTCCTTGTATAAGCTCCTATACTTTGCTGCAGTCACTTTCAACTAGGGGTGTGCAAACAGTTTTTCGGTGTAGTGTTTGGTTAAAACCGAAAAATGCCTATTTTCACAACCAAACTGAAACCAAAATGATTAAAAAACTGAACACTAAACAACCAAATTATTTTTGGTTTGATGTTTTGGTTTTTCGGTGTTTGGGCCACATTTTTGGCCTTTTTGCCAACACAAAACACCTAAAGTTTTAACAATTAAGAACAAACCATAAACAAAAAATATGAAAAGGAAAAGGTCTGATTACAATTCAAGTCCAATTGTAAACTATCATTTATATAAGGAAATGATCTATTGCATTAGAAGTAGGCAAGTTTGACAACAATGTTTGATAGCAATATCAACAAAAAAGCATCATACAAGTCTTATAAGTTGGCCAATAATCAACGCCATATTTTGTCAGGCTTATAAGTTGGCCAATAATCATCAATATCAACAAAAAAGCAAGTTTGACAGCAATTTTGGCCAATAATTATCTTACAAAAAATGGTACCATACAAGTCTACTGCAGCTCATTTTCCATATGATAAACAAGGCAAGTTTGACAACAATTAATGTTTTCAATTTACATAAACTGGAGTACCAAATCAAACACAAAAGCTTATGTGTAGTCATAGCACTAAAAAGTCAAAAGGAATTGCAGCAACTCGTCCATTTACATAGCCAGTATAAAATATCCCAAAGAAGAAAGATATTGCTTGTAGCCTGCAATTAAAACAACCATATATCAAATAAAAATATAAGAAATAAAATATTACAATAAAACAAAGATCTTGAAAAATGACTTACAAAGATATTGCATTGCATCTACTATATATCAACAGTTGCCTCCAATGCAATCTTTTTGAAAATCTGGCAATAAAAAAGCAAAATGAGACTTCCCTTGAAATATCATAATAAATATAATATTATTGTTATAAAGATGCAAAATAGATGTAAAAAGATATTACTAAGTTCTATTTGCTGAAAATCAGCATCTCCTACTTCTTCAACATAGTTAAGTAAGTGCCTAAGCCAATATTGGGCACAAATTAGAGACTGCATAGCTTTAGGAGTTAAAGAGCTCCTAAATGGGTCTAGAACTCTTCCTCCAGTGCTGAAGGTAGACTCAGAAGCAACAGTAGAAATTGGGATAGCCAACACATCCCTTGCTATTTGAGAAAGAACAGAGAATCTACAACTATTCACCTTCCACCAACTTAAAATATCAAAATCATCTTTTCGTGTCTCAATTTCTTCTTTTCAATATCTATTCACTTTTGTTCTACTAGTCCTTCCACCAAGATGCTCATCTATGAATAATTGCTCCTCAATATCATGCAATTTTCTAACTTTTAGGCTGGGGTAAGCATCATCACGAAGATCTTGTGTGTCATTTGATGCTCCCCTTTCAGGCCGTGTTGATGGAGAAAGAACTTGTTTGTATTCATTATATAAAGAAATCAAGACTTCTTCAATATGCACCCCCAATTGTTCACCAACAGCACGTGTGTGCATTTTACATAGAGCAAATTGCACTTAATCTAGCTTATATCGGGGGTTAAGAACAATGGCAATATAAAGAGGTTTATTGATCTTCATAGGATCTCCCCAATACTTTTCATATTTCTCTTTCATTCTGCTTGCCGTATTAGCTAACTCCATCACATCACTTTTTGTCCACTCATCCAAGAAATGATAAACCATGAAATTTCAAGAAAGAAGTTATTGGATGTAACACATAAAGAACCAGAAATTCGCAAAGTCAAATCATAAAATGACTCAACACCATAGTCATCCTCCTAACATTCTTCCAATCTTCCTGTTCAGGCACCCCATCTTCAAGATCAAACCTAAAATATGGATCTTTGTCGTTATACCTCTTAAAGGCTGCCTCAAATTTTTGAGTTGTCTCTTACATCAAATAGGTAGAATTCCACCTTGTAGGGACATCTAAGCATAACATTTGTTTGGTTTGAATTTTCTCATCAACACAACTCTCTTTAAACTTTCTCATTCTAAGTGGTGACTGACTAATAAAACAAACAGCCTCTCTAACCTTCTTAACTGGTTGTCCTACTTCTTTTAGCCTTTCATTGACAATCAAATTGATTATGTGAGCCACACATCTCATATGCAAAAACTGACATTTCATAATTGACTACCCCCACCTTACCATTCTTCCTTCTAAATATTCAATTGAAACATCATTAGAGCTAGCATTATCTACAATAATTGTAAGCACCCTTTCAATACCCCACTTAGGGCTTGTTTGGCTGAGGGGAGGGGAGAGAAAGTAGGTGAAGGAAAATTTTTTTTGAGTTGAATTTAAAAAAATTAGAGAAGTGGGATTAAAAATTTTTAATTAATTTTTCTTACTCTTTTATCTTATATATTCTCTTTATTAAAATTTTATTACTCCATTTATTCAATCTTTTAAAATTCAACTCATAAAAATTTTTCCTCCCCTCCCTTCCCCTTCAAATCCCTCACACCAAACAGACCCTTAAGCAAACACTTCTCAATTTCAATTCCAATGTCCCTCCCTTTGTGACTAGATATAGGAATGAAATTCAAAACTCTCTTTTTCATTGACCATGTGTCATCTATAAAGTGAGCAGTAATACACATGTAATTAATTCTTTGAATTGATGTCCAAGTGTTAGTAGTAAGACAAACCCTTTGTTTGTTTTTTGGTCCAAATCTCATTTTTTTCATCAATATAAATGCTAAAAAAGTCACGGCCTATTGTCCATCTTGATGGAATTTTAAACTTAGGCTGGGCAGACAGCATAAAATTCCTAAACCCAACCCCCTCAACAAACTTAAAAGGCAATTCATCAATGATTAGCATAGAGGCCAAGGCTTTTCTAATACTATATTGGTCAAATTTCCAATTTACAAAACCTAATTTATCATCTTCAACATTAAAATTAACATGGAATTGTTTAAGTTCATCAAGAGGGGGCCTCTGCTTACAAACATTCATAAAATGATTATTTAGTACAATGGTTCCATTAGATTTTGGATCACAAGCAAGATCCTTTCCACAGTAGTTGCACTTACCTCTTATCTCACCGGCATCATTCACAAATTTGGTGAAGTGGTCCCATATTTTTTATCTTTTCTACATAGCTTTCCTTTTTCTAGTGACAACCGGGGAAGGCTCATTGCTCTGATTTGCACCATCCCCAGTTAGTACTTGACCAGCAGTTTGGTCAGCCATAAATTCACCTGTAGACGACATCCACATCCCATTCAATTAGGAGCAGAACATATATGATTCACAAAAAAACTGAAATAACACAACAAGTGATTAACAGAATCACAGAACCATAAAACTCCTATTGGATAGAATCACAAAACAAGTGATTGACCAAAATAACAAAACAAGATTAATGTGCATAAAGATGGAAACAAAACAAGATTTATAAATGAGAGTTATGTAGCAACCCATTCAAACTTTTTATTAACATTCATGTGATCATGTTAGGATTTGGAGGATTTCTTCAGAACATTCAAATGTGAAATTATCTAGAATCAGAATCTGGAATCCTAGATGATTAAGACAACATATTCTGTTATAATATTCAACACCTTTAATTGTCCTACAGATTGGCTTATATTGCCAAGTACAATAACTGACTAAAATATATCTGCCTTATCCTAATAAACCCAAATGATAACTAACACAAACATAACAACCTACTCCTACTAACAGTTCTCAACTTCTCATTAATTTTCTGCCATGCGTTTCTTTCTGGTATAAACCAAAAGAGGCTGTGAAGTCTTATCTGGTACTTTAACAGATCAGCATCTGGATACATTATGCACAAAAAGAAAACAAATAAATTTATAATTAATTATGGACCAACTACTATAGGCATTCATTCATTCAAATAGATACATAACCTTTATCATAAAAACACAGCATCTTGCGTCTGGACTGAGTTGAATCAATTCCATTACTATGAAATTGTTTCCCATAACCAAAACACAACATCTTGATATTCATGAATCACTTCTATTACTATAAAACTACTTAATAGAACATTCTTATCTCATAATAATGCATATTTAATGAAGATCATAATAATCAGGAACAAAATTTTCGTTTTAAAAAAACTGAAACACATTAGAAAAGCTAAAATACAAAACAGTGAGACTAGAAACACATATCAGAAACACAATTTTCTATGAAAAGAGATATTTTGTCATATGAAAGGAGATATTTTTTGCATGAAAGGAGATTTTTTTGTACAGGATCTTGGTTCACTCAAGTGAGAGTGTGAGACCGAGCTCAGCTTCTATTAACTCATGAAAAAAAGTCCAGAGGGAAGTGAAACAACTCACCCAAATAAGAGATGAGGCTGAGACGGCAGATCGAGCTTTGTTTTCAGGTTGAGATGGCAGGCAAGAAAGACCTCAGTTGACAGCGACACTGAAGTGAGAGTGAGGAGGCGGAGACGGCAAGATCAAGCTTTGCTTCCAACTGAGATGGCTTATCAGTATTGTGAAGTGAAGAGGCGAGAGGTCTTAGTCAGTAGAGAGGGTGAAGTGAGACTGTGAGAGTGATGAAGCAGAAGAGTCAGGAGAACGACGAAGTGAGGAGGTGAGGATGAGAGGTCTTACTCAGTTACTCATCACAAGGGAGACATGGAGAGTCAGGCAGGCGAACGGTGAAGGACTGCAGGGAGAAAGCTAGCTGGCTAGGGTTTCTATTTTACAAATGAGAGAAGAGAAGAACTAAGCATCTGGGGAGTGGGGAGTGACATTGACCAGTGACCAATAAAGACTAAAGAGAGGACAGAAGTCAGTGAACGACTTTACTGAGGGAGGGGACGTGAGGTTGGCTGGGCCTGGGTGGGTGTTGGACTGTTGGGTATTTGGGTTGGGTTGGCAAGTTGGGTACTTGAGTGTTGGCCTGTTAGGTCGGTGGATTGGAACAAAATAAATAAATAAATAAATAAATAAAAAGGCGTCATTTTAAATTAAGTTTGGTTATTCGGTTACAAAATGTTAGATGATATTTATTGATATTTTGATGATTACTAACTTAAGCATCGTAGATTCTAGCAATTTGTTTTTGCAGGATCATAATATTATGTTTTGGGGTATGAATAACAGAGGTTAACAGAGGACAACATTACTGGAGTGTCAACTTCAAGTAATGAGCATCACTGGAGTGACAACTTCTAGTAATAAATGTATCACTGGAGTGACAACTTGAAGTAATGGATGTATTACTCGAGTAGCCACTCGAGTAATGAACTTGGAAATGTGCCAGTGAAGTATTAATTTCAAATAAAACAGCACACCGGTTGAAAATAAACAGTTAGAAGGTGAAGAGACAGCTTACCTGAGGGAGGCCTCGAGTGATATTCAACTTTACTCGAGTAAGGCCTCGAGTGAACCTGGGAGAAAATTTCAAATCGACTGAATTTCAACTCAAATCTGTTCTAAAGAGCCATCAAATGATCGAGGGAATATACATGGGTAATTACAATATTATTCATGCCAGGTACGCGCTCAATATCACTATATTTTAAGAATTTCTGGTATGATCACTCGAGTAGCTACTCGAGTGAAGCTGATGATCACCCGAGTAATGCCTCGAGTGATATCATGGTCTTTATCAGTTGCAACTCGGTCATTTCTCACAAAATCACCTCGAGTGATTCACCAAGTGCTCTCACAAAAATTTTTCACAATCATTTCCTTGTTTGATTTCCGTCAAAACCCAGCAATTTATTGCTCCAAAAACCTCTTACATTTCTCAGATTTTCCTGTTCTATACCTTCGACAGTAACTTTTTTTCCCCTGAAAATCCCATTTTCTCCAAATCACAATGGTTAGAACCAAAAATCTCACCCCTTCAGAGTCTTCTGAACCTAAACAACCATCTGACCCACTTTCCTCTCCACCCACCAAGAAACGCAAGCTTACACTGAAATCCAAAGCCAAATCACAGTCCAATCCTCAGCCTAAGCCGAAAGAGAAAGGGGTTGTGATCAAAGAGCCCATTGTCACAAGAGTTCAATCCAAGAAGAGTGTCTCACTTGAAAGAGGCAAAGGCATAAAAGTATCATCTCCTCCTCCTTCTGATTCAACCGATACTCCCACTTTTTCTCAAAAACCTCTGAAAAAGCCAAAGATTGATGAGAGGCTTACCAATGTCATGATAGGCATGCTTGATCAAGCCTTTTAGTCTAAGGGAGCGAAGAAAGGGGAATCCTCTAAGAAGCCAGAAGTATCAGAAGAGGAAATTACTCTCCCTCCTAAAGGTTTCAATGTTAGCAAGTTGGAGGAGTATCAGAAGTTCCTGACTCACTTCTCTAAGAGGAAGGTGTGCAAGACTCACTGCATTGATCTCCAAGTTCTTCGGGAGGTATTGAAGTACGACCTTAGTCCCTACCTTGAACCCTTTATGCCTTGGTTATCTATTAAATTGCCCTTTTGCACCAAGGTAGTTAGTCATTTCTACTGCATTCTTGAAATACTAAATGACCCTGTTAGAAGATCAGTAGAGGAAGAAATGACCACAAATGTTAGAGGTCAGAAAATCCTCATCTCACCCTCTAGGATTAATATTTGGTTGGGAATAGAAAATCCCCCTGATGATATCTATTCTAAACTTGAGTCTAACCAGATCTTCTCTGTTCTTAGACCTGGTGAGTTAGTGGGACCTCTAAACTTCAATCCGAGTGATATGTGTGACCACCATAGGGTTCTATGGTACATCTACTCTAGAGCCTTAGTAAATAAATCCAATAATTATACACATTTCACTGAAAGGGACTATAGGTTGTTTACTTCTTTCCTTCTCCAAGAGCAAAAAGACTTGGGAGAATATATTTTTGCGGAGATACAAAAGTACAAGACTGAAGGGAAGCCATCCACTCCTATGCCATATCCTCAGCTCATATCTCTGATTCAAAAGAAGAATAAGATTTGGTATCTGGAGAGTAAGGAACTGGTTGAGAGGATAACTCCTATTAGGAGGAATCAAATTGGGAAACAGAACATTGAAATACCTCTCAAGGGTCCTCTGGAGTCAGGCCCCAGAAAGAAGAAGAAGAAGACTGAGACTGAGACAAGTAGAATGGATGACACACAGTCTTCTGCTCCAACCGACACTACATCCTCACCTTCATTCATAAATACCACACTACAACATTTTATGGAGAATTATGTTTTCTCGGCCTTTTCTGAAAAAGTGACCAACTGTAACCCCACCTATTTTTGCCTCCTGAATCCAATGCAACCATCTATTTCATGAAAATCCAACTCCTACCCCTAGTTCTGCCCTTGGCCGAAAGTTTCTCAAGAAAAAGGGAAAATTGGACTTTTGTGTTTTAGCTTCCAAAGCTTGTACTTTTCCACTTCTAATCCCTTATTAACTCATTTAAACATAATCTAATTGTAACCCCCATCACTATCAAGGCCATGATTAGCATCTAAATGCATTTCATAATCGAAAAAGAGATCCGGGATAATTAAAAACTTTTTAAAATATCTTTACAAATAGAACTCTATTCATTTCATTCATAAAATCAATAGACCTGTTCGGTTTGTCACATGTATAATATCAGAGTAAGCACAATTCTTGATGTTAACCCGGGATAATAACATTAATCCAAAATATTATACAAGGCATCATTGGCCATCTCAGTATCCATACTGGGTATTACACAAAACTATAATTTTATAATCTATTCAATATGTACATTTATCCAAAATGATAACCAGTCCAGTATAAAACCAAAATATCTAACTAAGACTACCGCCAGTAGTCCTAATCGCCCTTATCCACTTGATTGTTCCTCGATCCACTTGCCCTGTATTAAAATTATTGTTTGGAAAGAGTGAGATTCAAAAGAATCCCAGTAGCAACAGTTTACGAATATGATGCATATATACAAAGCAAGTAAACATATATCATAATACAGCAATCAATATTCGAGGCCAGGCACACTGCCACGTCTCCTTCATTGTATACAAGGTCGGGCTTTCGCCACGTCCCCTCACTGTATCTGTATTCAAGGCTGGGCTTTCACCACGTCCTATCAATTGTATCTGTATTTAAGATCGGGCTTACGCCATGTTCCCTTCACTGTATCTGTATTCAAGGCCGAGCTTTCGCCACGTCCTCTCACTTTATCTATATTCAATGACTAATGCAAACAAGCAATACAATATACATGATATAGGATAAAGTGTCACTACCTTGGTCTTTCAGTTCTTCAGCAGGCATAGGCCTTCTATGCTCCAGGCAAATATCAAATCCTAAAGTCATAATTAAGGACGAAGCATTATTCTCTATTCTAATACTCAATTGACTCTTCAACACTTAGATTTGATTATCAATAATGACCCTTAAGAAGCTAAAAATGCCTCTAATAAAACCTCTAAAAGGTTGGGAAACAATAGGTTGAAGATCTCTTTTCAAAAACTCAAAGTGTTGGAATACAGGGGTTGGCCGCGGCCAGCCCTCCCTTAGGCCATAGCCAAAATATGATTAAAAGGTTACTGGCCGCGGCCAGAATAAGGACAGAAAGGTTTGGGCCGCGGCCAAGAAATTCCCTGATTCTTGGCTGAACTTCCAAAAATTATAACTAATCCTAGAAAACTCAAAATGAAGTGATTTCAAAGCCAAATGAAAGGTATTTAAGTCCTATTTACTGAACAAATATGGACCAATACTAGAAATCACCACAAAATTCCAAAATTACTCAAAACTAAACACTGCTCCAAAACAAAGTCCAGTTTTTGTCCCAAAATTTGGCAAAGAATAACTCTCAGTTCACAAAACGAAATGACATGAATTATGTGTCCCTTTTGAAGCTTGGGATGTGAACTTTGAGACTGTAAAGTTTTAGTATTTTCCAATACCATTTGGTCATTCAAAACATTCGTGCAAACTGACTTCCCTGAACAGAGTTCACACAAGACAGATTTTCAACTTTTCTACCAAAGTGTCCAATAACTCCAAAATCATTAACCAAACCTATTCACATACAATTTTTCACAAGGAACACAATGGTAACCTCAAAATGACCAAAATCCCAACCTATCACCATGCCCTATTTTGAACAAAGTTCCCAAATTTCACCTTTAAGTTTCAATTCAATTCAATTCCTTCAAAACACTAAGCAAGGCACTAATTCCATGACAACAACATGCCAACGACATAATGACCCTCAATTTCAAAATTCAAAGCAAAATTTCCAGAAAATCCAAACTTAACTAATGGCTACAAAACCTAGATAGAAAGGTTTGTCTTACTCACCTCTATAACTTTTCCAAAGGAGTTGCTTGATTCTCCAACCTTCCCAACTCCTTTTGAACTTAATCCAGCCGCAAATGCCAAACTATGACCATCAAATTGAAGCTCTTAATGCAAGGAACAACATTAAAACAATGAAGTTGAGCATTTGGGAATTTCTCCCTTACCTTTTTGCAAGTTTTTCTTCCCCTATTTCTGCAACAATGGAGCCAGAAGAGTAGAGGAGAGAGAGAATGAAAGAGATGAGAGATGATATGAGTGATGAAAAAGGGAAATGATGATCTCTACTCCCTCCTCATACCATTTCAGCGCACAAGAGGGAAGAGAGGAGAGAGAAATCAATTTTTTAATGCATTTGACTTTTCTACAACTCCTCCCACAACCCCAACTTGCCACATGTCACTTTTCCATTGGTTCTTTTAAAATAAACCACCAATTAACTTCTCTAATCCTTCTATTAGCCATTTAATCACACTTCTCATTTCCTCTTAGTTAGTAATTAATTTCCCCATTAATTACCAACTTATGGCCAATAATTTCATTCTATCAATTTTCCATCAATTATGACATATTAGATAATATTGTCACAAATACACTACTTCAACTTTAATCCACAATTACCATCTCAATAATCAACATTAGCCCTTAATCAAAATTTGGGGTGTTACATTAATCATGATTTAAAGAAATTTGGGCAGCATAAACCCTTAGGATTAGGACTTTCCAAATTTACAAACTTGACAAAAATCACCAAAACCAACAACAACCATCAACAACAACTTCATACTTGTGTAAATCTAAGATTCATGAACTTACCTCTTGAGTTCTTGGATTTTCTCTCTCTAGACGTCCTCATCTCTCTCTCTCCTTGAGCTCAAGATGTGTCTTCAAGATTATGGATTCCATGAAGAATAAAAGTTTAGAGAAGGTTTCTCTTGGAAGCTTACAAAGAAAATGCTTAAGAATAATGTTTTACCTTAGCTTCACTTCTTCCTTCTCTAGAACTCCTTGGTCTCTTCAAGCTCTCTCCCTCTCTTCTCTTCTCTCTTTTGGCCGAAATGAACAAAGGGAAGAGGAAGGAAGAGTGCTTCATAATTTAACTCCCTTCACCTTACTCCACATGATTCCATCAATGCACCATAATGTGACACTTGTCACCATCCTCTCCTCCTTCACGTTTATGTCATAATGGCTCCAATTAGCTTCCCTTAGTATAGAACTAATTTTTTTCTCTCCATTTGGTTAGCTCAAAAACCATCCCCCTCTCATGCTCACTAACTAAGTTACTTTCCTTCAACTAATCCAACTTCACACTCAAGGTAGTGTACCATTATCACCATCCCTTGTCCAAGAAGCAATACTCAATCGCAATTAGACATGTGCTCTTGAAAAATAAATTATAAACTAATCTCATTCCATAGGATAATGACACTAGTCATATTTAATTTCATTAATCAAATTTTCCCTCCATTTTCCTTGTGTTGGACAAAATTTGGAAAAATAGGGAAATAAAATTGTTTTCAACATTTCCATAATTCAATTAAATGAATTATGCATAATTCCTTCTAATTTCACAATACTTGATTTATTCTACCAAGAATATTCCAATTGTACATTTGCCTTTATTTTCCTTGATTAATTGAAATTAACTTCAATTAATTAGAAAATAGTTAATCTTGGGCTAAACTGGCAAAATTATGATTTTGCTATTACCTTTGTAATTTAATTCATTTCTTGAATTAATTTGCCCATTTTTCTCATGAATATGAATACTTTAAAATTCATAAGTTTCAAATTTCATGAATATTCACTATTTTATTGAATTCCTCAAATAATTACAATAATTGAGTAAATGGAAGCTAATACAAAGCATTATAATATACAATAAGAAATTTACAAAGAAGTTATACCTCAAACCTATAAAGCAAATTCGTGCTGATGAAGTGTTATGAAAATGGGAAAATACAATAAATGAATGAAAGAGATGAAGAGAGAAAATTACAGAGAAAGATGGAGCAATATTTATTCATTTGGATGCTTCCAATCACTTAATATAAGGCCACTAGTTATAGTCCACAAATCCTTAAATTCTATCCAAGAGTTATGACAAAGATTAAACCTACATAATTGGACAATATGTAACATTTAGAGGTTATATGTATTAATAATGGAAAACTCCCAATAAGCCATTCATATAGCAGGTTACATAGGTTCATGTGTTGAACTCCAAAGACAACTCTTGGAAGGTTATGGACATCCACAAATAATATTGCAATATTTTTAACAAGAACTTGTTTATAATTCAAATTTCAAAATTTATAATTCAAATTTCAATTTAGGGAAAATTTCATACAAATACTTCAAAATTTGAAAATCCTAACTCAATGATTTTTTATTAAAATGAGTTGTGAAATTGCTAATCAACTGTAATCAATATTTAAACTATTGTATGAAACAAAACTGATTTGAGATTTTAAAAATTTGACTTTCAGAATTTTCCCAATTTATGACTCAAACTTTTATGTTTATAGATTGAAAGTTATTATTTTATATTAATTTTACAGGGTTATTTCTTATCATTTTTCCTATATAAAAGATGGATTTTTTTTTTTCCGGAATCACTGTAAAATTTACAAGTACAATATTTTGAGTTCGTTTGGGAAAGATATTTCAACGCATTTTTAGTTATGAATTGGATGATAAAAATTTAATATGTATATTTAAATATAATTTCTATTCATAATTTTTAACGATAAAAAATTAATTTGTCTTCTAACTATATACAAGGTTTTAGTTTGGTTTTTTAATTTTTAAATTTATTTTTAGTGCTCTGATCCTAATACAATTAGTCTCAACTCTCATCTTGATATTAAAATAGGGGCATAGGTATTTTGCTCGATTTGTTTGATTTTGGGAAAATACGTGGAGGAAGAGGCCTTACTTATAATGTTTTCAACTCTTTGCAGTCATGCTCTTTTTCGACTGCAGGCATATAATATACTATATCATTTTATTTGTTAATGGAAATTGTGGTTTATAAAAAAACAAGACATTAAAATAGGGGCATGTTACTCCTTTTTTTATATACTTATGTGCTGACATTGGATCTTTAAAAAATTATGGAAACTCACAACTCTTCAGGGAAAATTTTTATGGTACAATTGCAGCATAACCCTTGATAAAAAGGGAAAAAGATAAAAAAATACTGTCAAAATTGGTAAAAAAAATAAATAAATATGTTGAATTTCAATAATTCTAAAGGGATTGATTTAGAATTTTGAAATGTTCCAAAATTTGAAAAATTGCTTAACTATCCTTAGTTTTTTTAATAAAAAAATCCTCAACCCTTTGCTGGCTGGCTGAGCTTTGACATTGGTGACCAACGGCAGCAGCCGTCACTGGAGCTCTGGTAGTCTCTTTTTTTTTATTTTTAATTTCTCAACCAAAAGTCATCTATTTGGATATTTGAGTTGTTAATATAGGTACCAAAGTCGTAAATAGGGTCGACTTGAGCTCTAATGGTCTTATATATTCTTTTGAATTTCCCAAGCAAAAGTCATCAATATAGATATTTGAGCTATTAATATGAACACTAAAATCGTAAATAGGGTCAACTGGAACTCTAACGGTCTCATATATATTTTTTGAATTTATTAAACAAAAGTTTCCAATGTGAATACTTAAGTTGTTAATATGCATACTAAAGTCGAAAAATATAAAGCTCTGAGGTAGTTTGAAGTTGCTCTCTCTTGGGAAACTCGCCTGGCTCTTTCTTCCGGCATGGGAGACATTCATAACCTCCGGAAACTACCACCGGATCGGCCTTCTGATCTACTAGCTTGTGGGAGTAATAAGAAGAAGAAAAATGAAAACTTTTCTCAAGTAGTAACGGATATTCAAATGACAGAGGAAGGTGCTCCAGAGAATGTATCAGAGGAGACGATCACCATGGAATCAGAAAACATAGATAACATTGAGGAGGATCCTCCAGCAAAGAAGCAGGTATCTTACAAAGACTCTCTTCTGGGATTCAATGGGATTGAGAATTCAGGGGAATGTCTGGAGGATGAGGTTTTGTCGTCATATATTCTTAATAGAGAATTGGACATGCCTGAGATCACAGAGGAAATTAGAAAGCTTATGGACACTCATCCGGTAGTCCCGATTACAGCTGAAGAGTATAGCAATTGGTGTAAACCTTGGAATGGGGCTTTAATTCTTACAGTACTGGGTAAGAAATTTAATATTTATAGTCTAAAGACTCATCTGAGCAGACTCTGGAAGAATTCCGATTTTGATATAATTGATCTTGCAAACAATTATTTCATCATTCGGTTCATACAGAAGGAAGGCTGGGCGCAGAGATATCACAATGTGCTGTATGATGGTCCTTGGGTGATTCAGCAACACACAGTTCTTGTTCAGCGCTGGTCACCTCATTTTGATCCCTTTAATAATCCGTTGGGTCGAGTGGTGACGTGGGTAAGGATTCCTAATATCCCAATGCAATGTTATAACAAGACTTTCATAACAAGATTGGGAAACAGAATTGGGAAAACAGTCAAAGTTGATTTACTTACTCCGTCAGAGTTGCCTTCTGAATCAGCTAAAGTTGAACGGGGGAGGTACGCACGCATTTGCGTAGAACTTGATCTTCGTAAAAGACTTGTGTCTCGGGTTATCGCTGCTAACTCGGCTTATCAAGTTGAGTACGAGGGATTGAATCTTATCTGCTTTGCTTGTGGAAGGTATGGGCACCGAAAGGAAGCTTGCTCGTGGACATACGCAAAGGAGAGCCATGGAAGTGAAAATCACCAAAATTCACAGCAGGCGAGTAGCTCACAAACAGCACCGGTGACCAAGGAACAGGGAGCGGAGGAAAAGTTTGGAGCCTGGATGATAGTGAATAGATCCAGCAATCAGAGATTCTCGAGAAGCCAACAACCTCGATCACGCGGGTATGAACACAGTATGGGTGCGAGGAGTAATAGAGGGGCGATGAAGGGGATCGGATCTTCTCGGTTTAGTGCTCTTACTGAGCTTGAGGAGGAGGAGGCGATGACGGAGACGGAGACGGAGATCCGGCGACAAGCCTGGGTGCCGATCGGAGTGAAGGCGTCACCGAGAGCGATAAGCGAGACGGAGGTGATGATAGTGAAACAGGGTAGGGGTATGGTGTTGCCAGAACAGGATCAGCCTAAAGCTAAGGAGGTGAGAGTGGACGTGGGTCCTACTAAAAAGGGAAAGGTCAAACAAGGTTCAAAACAAACCCATTCTAACAATGGGCCAAAGCAAATGGAACGGTCAGACAAGACCCACACGAAAACTATTGGGCAGCACAATGTGGAGCATGGTTCAAGGTTGGGACGGAAAAATGTGGTGGGAGCTTCTCAAATTCATGTGGGCCGCCGAGTAAATAATGTGGTGGGAGGCAGTGTCACACAAATGGGCTCAATTCCTAAACAACCTAGCCAAGATGGGAATTTAGCCATTAATGGATGTTTGCTATTAGAAGGCCCACATAATCCTATTAGTGAACCTGATGCCTTTTTGAAGGAAAAATTTGAGCATAGTATCGATGTAGTTATGGATACATCCACGGTGCCTTATTTAGAGGATGATATTGGGGATGATTTCATGCAGGCTGAACAGCAAACGGGGGCTTGTGATTCAGGGAATCATCCAGAGTTGCAAGTTCATGAGCACCTACGTGACCAGTAAGTGCTTGTATTTACTTCCTTTTGGGTTATCAATGATTATCCCTTCATGGAACTGTAGGGGTGCGGGAAATAGAATTTTTCCTAGCACTGTTAAGCAAATAGTAAGTACAATGTTGATATTTTGTGTTTGATTAAGACTAGGATTAGTGGTACTAGGGCGGATAGGGTGACTAGCAATCTTGGGTTTAGTAATTGGCTTCGTCTTGAGGCTTCCGGCTTTGCTGGAGGTATTTGGATTTTGTGGGACGATAGAAACACCTCAGTGGAATATTTTTGTTCTAGTACTCAGTTTATGCATTGTAAGCTTGTTGATAAAAGGAAGAATGATGATTTTATGGCCACTTTTGTGTATGGGGAACCGATAGCTAATAGAAGAGTGGCTTTATGGAGAGACCTTGAGAATATTGCTCTTGATATGGCTGATCCGTGGTTGGTAATAGGAGATTTTAACTCGTTTCTCGAACCTACGGATAAATTAGGTGGTTCTGAACCTTCGGTGCAGGCAATGGATCAATTTTCAGAATGTGTGAGGGCCACTCAACTTATGGAAATTCCCTATGTTAGAGAACGGTTTACTTGGGAGAAACGTGGGGTGAAAGAGAGATTAGACTGGGGGTTTAGTAATACTTCTTGGGAAATGAGGCATCCTCATAGTAAAGTCTTCCACTACCTTTGGTTTAAATTGGATCATCGTATTTTGGTGGTGTCTGATGAGTCCCGTCCAAGGCATAGTAGGGGTCCTTATCCTTTCAAATACCAACCGGCATGGGCCTTGGAGGAGACGTTTCAGGCTTTAGTTAATAAATCCTGGGAAAATAATGATTGGTGTGGAGGAGTTGCTAAATTCGTTCAAGAAGCTAAATCATGGAGCGCTGAGGTGATTGGCAGTATTCCCAGAAGGAGATAGAACATTATTAGAAGGTTGGAGGGAATTGATAAAGCACGAGCGCATAGTACTTCTAATGGCTTGTACAAGTTAGAGAGAGCTCTTTGGCAGGAGTACAGTAAATTAAGCGCTCAAGAGGAACTAATCTGGTACCAGCAATCTAGGAACAAATGGCTAGCTTGGGGGGATAAAAATACCAGTTTTTTTCATGCCTCCACGGTTCTTCAGCGAAAAAGGAACCAAGTTCAAGCCCTGCAGAATGACGCTGGGTGTTGGATTACTGATCAAGAAGAGCTGCAGCATATGGTGGGTAGTTTTTTCCAAGACTTGTATACTAAGGATGATCTCCTCATGCCTTCATCTGATTGGCCGTTGGATTTTCCTCCTTTAACAAGTCAGGATGATACTTTCATTCACAAGGAGGTTGAAGACCTTGAGATTAAGAATGCGGCATTTATGATAGGTGCGTTCAAAGCACCAGGCCCCGATGGTCTGAACGCTCATTTCTTTCAATCTCAATGGGAGCGGGTAGGCGTAAAGGTGTGTGATTATGTCAAATACATTTGGCCCTGCACAGGTGAAAAATATTAATCAAACGAACATTGTGCTTATCCCAAAGAGCGATAATCCCAGGTCTGTATGTGATTTTAGGCCTATTGCCCTGTGCAATGTGGTCTTCAAGATAATCACAAAGATTATTGCTGGTCACCTAAAGAAAGCCATGACTTATTTGATTGATCCTCAACAGTGTAGCTTTATAGAAGGGAGACAAAGCTCTGATAATGTCATCATAGCACAGGAGGTCATCCATACAATGCGCCAGAGACGTAGGAAGAAAGGATATGTAGTGGTGAAGGTCGATATGGAAAAAGCGTATGACCGTCTGGACTGGGATTTTTTGAGATCGACCCTTATTGGAATTGGACTAAGAGGTCATGTTGTTAATATCATCATGCAATGTATCTCGACGGTTTCCATGAAGGTACTTTGGAATGGGGTTGAATCTGCCTCTTTTCTGCCATCTCGGGGTCTTAGACAGGGCGATCCTCTAAGCCCTTATTTATTTGTGCTATGTATGGAAAGGTTGGGTCATCAAATCCAGCGTGCTGTTACCAATGGTCAGTGGTCGGGATTTAAATTTAATCGAAATTCCCCTGCGCTATCTCATTTGTTTTTTGCTGATGACCTGCTCCTTTTTGGAGAAGCATCGGCAAACCAAATAGGAGTGATGAAGCGAGTTATGAAAGATTTTTGCGGTGTTTCAGGACATCGAGTCAATTTAGCAAAATCGAAAGCTTTCTTTTCTAAAAATGTGAATTTTCATCGAGCCCTCGAGCTCAGTACGGATTTGGGCATAGGTATGACTGGGAATCTGGGGAAGTATTTGGGTGTGCCATTACTCCATGAGCGTGCTACGAAGCTTATCTATTTCCCTATCATCCAGAAAGTCAGGAAGAGGTTGGCGGGGTGGAAGACCAGGTTTCTTAGTATGGCAGGTCGGTCGGTCGGTCCTTATTAAGGCCGTATTGTCAGCATTGCTGGCTTATCAAATGCAAACCACCCTACTTCCTAAAAGTGTTTTACAAGAATTGGAAAAGATTAGCCGTTCATTTCTCTGGAATTAGGATAATGATGGTAAGAAGATGCATCTCATCGCTTGGGACCAAATTAAGCAAGGGAAAGAGAAGGGCGGGTTGGGACTTAAGGATATGTAAACCAAAATGTGGCCTTTATTATGAAACTTTGATGGGGGTTGTTAACAAAATCCGATGCCTTATGGGTCAGGTGTCTTAAGGCGAAATATGGGTGTCGGGATGGATTATATCCGATGGTGTATACCAAGCATAATACCTCCAGGGTGTGGCGTGGCATTTCATCAATTTGGGGGAGATTTTATTCAGGGGTCGGTAGAAAATTGAATGATGGTAGGTCTAGTAATGCTTGGTGGGACCTATGGACCCCTGTTACTGTGCCTCTTATTCATTTGGTGGACCGGAATATACAGGAAATTAACCCATGCGCCAAAGTTTGGGACTTTGTGCAATCGGATGGTAGTTGGAATTTCCAGCTGTGGAGGCAGTTTCTCCCGAATTGGGTGATTGATATCATAGCCCATATTCCTCCCCCGAGGGGACAAATAGCTGATACTTTTTACTGGAGAACATCTTCCGATGGAAATTTTAATGTTCGTGCTGCATATGAATTTATTTCCACACAACGGGATCAGAAAGTTCAATTCCAGTGGCAAAAGGTGTGGAAACTCCCAGTACCGGAAAAAGTGAAATTTTTCCTATGGTAGGTGATTCATGACCGACTTCCTACAAACTATCTCAGGGCTAGGAGAGGGTTGACCCAGAGCGACGAGTGTCCTTTTCATTGTCAGAGAGTGGAAAATACACTACATATCCTTCGTAATTGTGAGCTAGCCCGAAATGTGTGGTTATATTTTGTTCACCCTAATTCTCGTTTTCATTTTTTTCAACTGACTTGCAGGGTTGGCTTAGGATGAATAGCTCTCAACATTTGGGAGTTAAGCGCTTCAGGAGATGGCCTTGGTTCAAGATTTTCAGTCTTACTTGCTGGCTCTTATGGAAGAACAGATGCAAAGGAGTGATGGAGGGATCTCGCATACATGCACAGGAGGTTGTTCATCAGGGGATCTTTTCTTTGATGGATAGCAATATGTTTGTGGCCTTCAACAACAGTTTGTTCCAGTCAAATCGTGTAGGGAATCCCAAATGGCTCCCACCAAAGCCTAGGTATGTCCGTTTAGATACCGACACCTCTGTTGACGGAGCAAGGTGGGCGTCCTGTGGAGGGGTGATTCGGGATGAATATGGCAGATGGGTGGCTGGCTTCCAGCGTCATTTAGGTGTTTTTCCGACTGCAGGTGCTGAATTATTGGGGATAGTGACGGGCCTAAACCTCTGCAAACAACTAGGTCTTCAGAAGGTGCAAGCTTATACAGATTCACTACAGGCTTACCAGTGGATTGTACGTGATGCCACAGGTCATTCTCGTCATCCATTTACAGGGGAGATTCAGGAAGCTCGGGAACTGCTCTTCTCAGGGTGGGATGCACGTTTGCATTATACTTCCAGGGAGGCTATTAGATACGCCGATTTTTTGGCCAAGGATGCTCATCAGCTAGTTGGTGGTCTAATTTTGTTACCGCTGGTACATCCGGGATGTATGAGATATATGCGTGAGGATATGGCAGGTGGCCATGTAGCCTAGAGAGGCTTTTCTATTTCCAAGCTTTCGTCTTGGCCGTCTTGTATTAAAAAAAAAAAGTCGAAAAATATATATGAGACGGTTGGAGCTCTCGTTGACCTTATTTACGACTTTAGTATCTATATTAATAACTCAAGCATCCATATTAACACATTTTGCTTGAGAAATTCAAAAAAATATGAGACCATTGGAGCTCTGGAGGCCGGTTAACAACAAGGTCACCGGAGCTCAAGTGACGGTTGCTACCGCCGCCGGAGCTCTAGTGGCCAGCAAGGGGGTTAAGGATTTTTTTATTAAAAAAGGGCTAAGGTGTATCCAATACCTTAAAGTATTTTTTTAGGTGCATCAAGTGCCTTAAAGTATTTTATGGTGCACCTATCATACTGAAATATTTTTTCAAGTGTGCTTAGCACCTTGAAATATTTTTTCTCGTGCGTCTAGTGCCATAAACTTTTTTTTTATGTGCATGCAACACCCTAAAGAATGTTTTTAGGTGTATCCAATATCTTAAATTATCTAACTTATTAAGTATAAAATTGCATAAAAATGTACTCTAGGGTGATTGCACCCCTGAAAAAATACTTCAGGGTGCTGGGTGTATCACAAAATGCTTTAGGGCAGTAGATGCACATGAAAAAATACTTCAGGGTGCTGGATATACCTTAATCCAAAATAAAACTAAGGATAGTTAGGTAATTTTTAAAATTTTGCAACACATCAAAATTATAAAGCAATTTTTTTAGAATTATTAAAATTCAATATACTTATTTTTCTTTTATTAATTCTGACAGTATTTTTCTATCTTTTTCCTTATTAAAATACAATCTCTTCAATTCAAGAAAATTTAAAAAAAAAAAAAACTAATTTAATCTCTTTCTCTTGCTTCACGTAAGGGTGAGGATAGCATGACCACACCACCCTGGGGCTACCTACGGGATTTCCTTTCGTGGATGGCTTTGGATTAACTATGTTCAATAAAGTTACATTCCTTAAACTAAATTAAGAAAATGTGGGTAACTTCTTGTTAAGAGAGAAATAAAATAAAAGAAATAATTAGAGTATAGATGAAATATGAATTTTATATATGATCACAATGTCTTGTATTGCACGCTGTGGTTGAATATATTAATGTGTACAAAATATCAAATTATAGCAAATATAATTCCTTGTTCCTAAAAATAAAAGCCAAATTTCTTATTTATAGATATTAATAAAATGTATTTATCTAGTCTTATTTGTAAGTTACTTCAAACAAATGTCATTAAAATCAAGAAAAAGTCTTCCTTAAAATCCAACAATTTTACTAAAGGCTTTGTAGCCTAATGGTATGAATGATCTCCTATAAGTGGAAGGTTACAGGTTTAATCCCGATCGTAATTCACAAGTTAATATGTAATCTTATAACCAAAAAAATTGAATAATTTTACAACTTGACCCGTATTTTATATATACTATACCTCGTGAGAATAAAGCCTACATAATAATAAATTAAGAGTAAAATTATGTATTTATATGAAAAATTTAAGGGAAAATTGCTGATAAATACCTTTTTGGCAAATTAATTGCTGATTGCTATCATGGAAGATCTGTTGCACATAACGGAAGATATTTTGCACACAACAAAAAATTGTTTTCATATTTATATGGAAGATTTTTTCACACACGGAAGATGATTTGCACAAAACGGAAGATCGCTTGCACGCTTGGTAGCAATCAGCAATTAATTTACCCCAAAGGTATTTTTGGGCAATTCTCCCTAAATTTAATTAATGACTTATAAATAGGGCTTAACAATTCTTTCTTTCTCTGTCTTGCTTATTAGCAGAATCATATGAGTATTAAGCTAGTTAATGCCTAAAATATTTTTGTTTCTTTTTAATTTTGCCTTCAATTAAATGTCAACATTTTTACAACTTCAAATACCCTTCATAAAAATTGAGAGAAGAGGGTCTTTAGTAATTTATTAGGAGCATGTATAAAAATATGCGCTACGTGAAATTTGAGATTGAAACCTACACTCACCCCCAGGCCACATTCATCTCATTCTCAATACTATCTAATAAAATAAATAATCTCTCCAGTCCTAAATATAAGACAGAGTTGACTTTATTTTAGAGAGATTAAGGGAGTTCAATAAGTTATTTAATCATATCATATGTTGTGTATCGTTAAATTATATATAAATTTATAAGTTAGGCAAAATAGTTTAGAAAAAAAATGACAAATATACATATTTTAAAGTAATTTAATTAGCTTCATTAAACTCTCTAAAAAAAACTAATTCTATCTTATATTTAAGATTAGAGGAAATACTATAAGAGATATGAATACATATAATAACATTGTAATATAATGGTATGTAAGTTATCTTTGAGATGTTGCAAGTTAAGCACCTCTCCCTTCATTTCTTTTCCCAAAAACCAAAGGTGGCCTTAAGGAAGAAGTGGGGCAAAGGGCTGTGAGGTGGGATCAAGAGCCACGTCAGCATAACGGAGGAGGGATAACAATGATGAGAAAAAGGATGGTAATGCCCTTATAGGGTCCCACACACAAGGGCCCCACCCTCTTGCCCTTTGTATCAAAATCTGAAGCCTGAAGCCTAAAAAAAGTCTGCTCTTTCCTTACCCTACACCTTCATCATATCCGTCACCCCACTTATCTTCAATTCTTATCTATTTCCCACGCAACTTACCGCTCCATGTGCTTCAAATGCTTCAACACAATATAAATTGTTATAAATTCATGATGAAACATTAACATAATTAAAAATGTTCAAATGGATCAAAGTAGTGTTATTTAGTCTAATAAGGAATGAATTTTATTATTTGTTAAAAGAAAGAATTGTTGCTTGTGAAATAAGATGGCCTAAATCTAGCAAAATAGCAACCTCCAAAGCTAGTTTATAAGTGGAAATTGTCAGACCCTTATCTTATTTTTACATTTTTCAGAGTGCTTGCGCGTAATTTGGTGAGCAACACAGGAATAGCGTAAATATACTGATATATTGATACATCATGGTACTTGATTACATTGCCGGTTTTCCCCGCAGGGTTAGATAATATATACAAATTATCCCAAAATATCCAAAATATTAAAAAATAGACTACATATAACCAAACAGCTCTATTCTTTGGACCGCACACTTTAGTTTCTCGTGTTTACCATTCTACCCTTGGAGTCGTTAGCTTCTACTAGAATATGTATTATTTATGAAAATGGTGAAATTCCAAGGAATCTCAGTAGCAATATACAATCATTCATGTAAAATGCGGAAAGTAAATATGTCATGCTCCATGTTATGCATAAATTAATGAATAATATAACAACATGTATACATGAGTAGGGCTCAAACCCTACCACCCATACACCTTGGTTGGTTTGGTACTCAACAACCAAGTAAAAATGCACTTATTGCACTAACTGTCCCTTCTCAGCAAACTGGCCCTTCTCAGTAAAACCATGTTGATTAATTAAAATACAAACAATGGCATACATAAACATATATACAATAGCATAGTGTATGAAGGATATAGTTACTACCTTAAACCCCTTTTTGCTACTCGAAAAGCATTCCTCGTAATTCGTACCAACGGCTCGGCTCTGAATTCGGTCCAAAAATTTTAAATGTATAATAATTAGGTTAAAACTCATTTATGTACTATTTTAGACACTTCCTAAGTGTTTTTGGTGGTTATATTGGTCTATATTGAAAAATTACCAAAATGCCCTGGGGATCCAGCCCGACCCCTTTGTACTCGGTCTGACCATACTTTGCCCAAAATTTTGATCAGGGCTATTCCTACATAGGTTTGCATGTAAAATCCATTTTTGACCCCGGTTTTCACAAAATCATGCCAAATAACAATTTTGCCCTTGATAGCCCCTAATTAGGGTTTTAGGGGCGTTTTGGTCATTTCACTTTCTATGACTTTTTTGAAAAAGTGTTCAACAGTAACCCCACCTAATTTTCCCTCCTGAACACAATGGAATCATCATATTATTGAAAATTCAGCTCCTACTCCCTGTTTCTCTCTTGGCCGAAACTTAGATCATGAAAAGGGAAAATTGTGGTTTTTGATTTCTAATACCAAAAGCTAACTCCTTTTCACTCCTAATTACTTGATTAACCATTTGAACACCTAATACCCAAGTTTTGAGAAATTTGGACAGCATAACCCCTTAGGGTTAACACTTCCCAAACCTACAAATCCAAGCAAACCAACCACAAATCCACCAACAACTTCAACCACAACAACATCTACAACAAAAATTTAAGGTTTATGAAGTTACCTTTAACACCCCAAATTTTATTCACAAAAAATATATTGTAATTATTTGAATAATTCAATATAATGGTGAATATTCATGAATTTGGATCTTGTGAATTTTGAAATATTCATATTCATAAGGAAATGGAAAAATTAATTCAAAATTGAATTAAATTACAAAGGGGATAGCAAAATCATAATTTTGCCAATTTAGCCCAAGATTAATAATTTTCCGATTAATTTGAGTTAATTCCAATTAATCAAGGAAAATAAAGGAAAATGCATAATTGGATTATTCTTGGTGGATATGTGCTTGTGACAAGTGCCACATTATGGTCCCTTGATGAGATCAAGGGCTAAGAGGCAATAAGACTCAAATGATGAGGGAGTATGACATAAAGTGGAGAAGGTATGGTTGAAGGTATGGGAGGAGGGATGGTGTGCATTATAGGTGTTGAAATGTCAACCCTTGATTAGATCTATGGCTAAAATGAAAGATGACCAAAATTAATAAAAACATTCTCCTTCCTCTTTCAAGCCATATTTCATACAACCCCAAAGAAAAATAGAGAGAGAGAGAGAGAGAGAGAGAGAGAGCGCTTGGGAAACTTTGAGAGCTAGAGAGAAAGAGGAAGAAAATCAAGGTAAGAGCTTGTGTTCCAAAGTGATTTAAGCTTCTTATTTTGTGTAGTCATCCTCTAATCTCTTATTCTTCATATAAATCATGGTTTAGCAAGCTAATCTTCAAGGTTGAGGAGAGAGAGAGAGAGGACGCCCTAGAGAGAGAAACATCAAGGATCAAGAGGTAATTTCCAAAATCTCAACTTCTTAGTGTATTGAAGTTGTTGTTGGTGATTTTTGGGTTGAGTTGTAAAATTATAAAAGCCATGACCCTAAGTGTTTATGCTGCCCAAAATCCTTTAAATCATGATTAAGAAGTGTTTAAATGAGTTAATCAAGGATTAGAAGTGGAAAAGTATAAGTTTTGGGAGCTAAAACACAAAACCTTATTTTTTCATTTTTCCCTAAAAATTTTGGCCAGAACCAGAACTGGTACAAGGATTTGGATTTTCATGAAATAAATGGTTCCATTGGATTCAGTGGGCAAAAATAGGTGGGGTTACAGTTGGACACTTTTTCGGTAGAGGCCGAAAAAGCATAATTACGAAAACGCCACTGAAATCCCTAAATAGGGGCTGTCAAGGGTATTTTCGTAATTTGACAGTGAATTTGGTAATTTCGAGCCCCGAAATGAATTTCTTAGGCAAAAATACATCAGAATAGCTTTGGTCAAAATTTTGGAAAAACGTGCCATCGGGCTGGGTATGGCGGGGCTGGGCCAGGTTTCTGAGAGGCATTTTTGTAAATCTTCACATAGACTAATATAACCACAATAAACACTATGGAAGAGTCTAAAATGATACTTGGATAGGTTATGACCTATTTCTGGTACATTTAATATCTTAGGACCGAGTCGGACACTGGGACAGCACGCTTTACGAGACACTATTAAATAGAGGATTATAAAGCTTTGAGGTAGGGACATTATCCTTCATACACTATTCCATAAGTTATGTGATTGTGTGGATGCCATTGTTTTGTAAATGCATTTTATTAATCAACATGATTTGCCAAGAGAAAGGCAATTAGTGCCAGAGGTGCACTTACACTGGGAGTTGGCAGAAGTCCAACCAGTGTAGATTATGACGTTAGGCTCTACTCATGTATACATGACGATGATATGTTTATATTGTTCATTAATTTGTGCATACCTTGGCGCATGTCATATTTACTTTTCGCATTTTCTATGAACGATATTATGTCTCTACGGGGATTCTTCAGAATCTCACCCTATTTTTAAACAAACATCTCAGCGGGTACTAGTGGGGCAAAGGGAAAAGACGTAGATGCCGGAAAGTGATCGGCACGTGTCTCGAGGCGAGGACAAGATCGTGGTTATAATCTAGTCTATTTTTTGATATTTTAGTGAAATTTGTAAATATTAAATTTTCGCTGTATTTTCTGTTTCCGTCGACAAACAATATTAGAATTGTAAACGAATATTTTTATCAGTATAATTGTATTTTTCTATATGCCCATGGAATTCTGTATTTATTACTCTTCGATTATCAAAATAGAAATGGGTGTTGACATTACCTTTGGTTTTCTCCTTCTTTCTCTCTCTAGCTGAGCTCCTCCCTCCTCAAACCTTGAAATTTTGCTTGCTAAACACATGAATTCATGGAGAAGAGAAGCTTAGGGAAGAGATTACACAAATTAGAAGCTAAATCACAAAAGAAATCAAGACCTACATTGAATTTTCCTCCTCCTTCTCTCTAGAACTTCAAGCTCGCTTGGTCTCTCTCTTCTCTTGGCTTGGGCTGACAATTTTGAGGAAAGATGATGAAAGGAATATTTTTTTAAAATATCCCATTTTTACTTTAATTAATCTAATTACCAAAATTCCAAAATTTTGACTTTTGTGGCATAAAGCACTTTGACCTTCTCTTACTTCAAATTGTGTCATAAAGTTCAATTAACATTGAACTCATCTTTCCTCTTCTTTGGACTTTGGTCAACCCAACATGACTTCTAAGGCTATATTAGAACAGCAAAATAGGATGATGAATTTATCCCATAATTATAAGATTGGTATAACATTTTTTTCCATTTTTGGAATAATTGGCAATTCTGACAGATTTTTTATCCAAACTTTGAAAAAATCATAACTTTATTCATAAACATCATATTGGAGTGATTCTAAAGGCTATGAAGCCCTTATTGAGTCTAGTTTCAAGGGAAAATATAGCCTTTAGCCAACTGGAAGCTAAAACTTCCCAAAATTAAATCTTTGGATGCTGTTCTAGAAAATTGCCTGTTTTCATAGACTAATGTCAAAAATTCATAACTCCTTGTGTACAACTCCAAATAATTCCCATAACCTATCAAATTAAAGTTTAGGATGCCTACTTTCATCTTGTAAAATTTCATAATTTTTTATCATCATTTGGTCATCCAAAATCATATAACAACCTCACTGCCTCACAGAAAAATTTTCACTGGTAGCAAACCTTAACTGGTACAACTTGTTTTCCCATATAACAATGTTGTGTGTAATCACTAATTGCTTGGTTTTGTCATTTCATGTGCTCTTTAATTGACCATTTTATTCCCTTGAATATAAAGAATTTTGGTGACCAAAATTCGGGACGTTACAGAAATCAGTGAAAAGTTTATTTTTGGAAATTTTATTATCCAAAATGATTTGATACATTTTCATAAACAAAATGTATCAATAAGCTGTAGGATTTTATGTACAGAAAGTACTAATATTACTATTAAAGTCCTTTTGGTTTATAAAATTTTCAAACAATGTGTTTACAGATTTTTCTTTGAAAAGGAAGAAAAAAAATAGTAAAATAGAGAGGCATAACCTAATTAATAGAGGGTGAAACTTAGAACAAT
Source organism: Inga oerstediana (assembly GCA_963210345.1). Classification (NCBI taxonomy): domain Eukaryota; kingdom Viridiplantae; phylum Streptophyta; class Magnoliopsida; order Fabales; family Fabaceae; genus Inga; species Inga oerstediana. The sequence continues at coordinate 15,075,533 of OY723407.1, read as the reverse complement.
GAGGTTCTTGTATTGTGATCTAGAGGTCATGGGTTCAAATTTTAGAAGCAATTTCTCCACTTGTGGGGTTAAAACTAAGTACATCTATCCCTCCTCAAAACCTACCTTACCAGGTGGAAGTCTTGTACACTGGGCAATTCTTTTTTATATAGCTATTTGCAAAAATGCATGGATATCCGTTTATGTTATATATTACTCCATTCTGTTCTTAATATAAGACATATTTACCCAATTTGATTAGATTAAAGAAATTAGTTAAGTTAGTTAATGTTATATGTATTAATATTTTCTAAAACACTCTAGTCATCTTCTTTAATTTCTCCATTCCCTCTCTTCTTTGATTATTGTTTAGGAAGCATCAATTGAGGTAAATTAGAAAAAGATTAATAAATATGAAAAATACAACTTAAATTTCAAAACCAACTCTTTAAATATGTCCTAGGACTAGAGGAAGTATAAAAAAGACAGAAAAAATCCTTATTATTTGACAGAAAAAACTTTGTAAATCAGTGCCTCTGCTTGGGAATGGAGGGTAACCAAACGAAAAGAAAGGAAAGGAAAGGTTGAGTGCTTGAGTGGGAATGTTGGAATATCATTACAAGATACAAAACATGGTGGGCTTTCCTGTATTATTAGGTTGGGGGTATCCCGATCATCTGAACTCTAACCACGTGCAACATTTATACAAAAGTACCAATAAATTCTAAGGCCATAGAGAATTTAATCAGCTCATGAATCGGTTACCTTTTTACTTGAATGGTGATTTTTTATTAAACTAATTTAATTAAACCATAGTGAATTAAATTAATGAATGGTTGCAAATGGCGTGGAACACAGTAATTTGAATGGACGTGATCACAGAAAATAAGCAATAGTGGCAGACAAAACACAGAAGTAGGGTTCATGAAAGTCACACCTTACCTACTTACACGGACATAACATTATGTCCAAAATCTAGCCATGTTCCCTCTATATATATCTCCTAACCACTTGCACTAATCTTCATTTTAAATCCACAACTTTGATAATAAAAGAATTAAATCCTCAACTTTTTGCCACATGCTAGGTAATCATATGTTGGGCTTAAATTATTTATGTCAAAATATATTAATAGTAATTTTATCGAATAATTATTGCTTCAAAATGAATTATTCAATAAATAATATTTTTTAATTCATGAAAATGTGTCACATCTTTTTTAATACATAAGAAAAGGAAACAACAACTAAAAGAAAAAGCAAGCTAAGTAACACCTATTATTAGAGCTGCGAATCAGGGCCGGCCCGGCCCTACAGGGCTGGCCCTTGACGGGCCAGGGCCTAACAGGGCCGGCCCTAAAGGGCTCAGGGTCAGAAAAATTGCAGTTTTTCAAGGCCCGGCCCGAGAGCATCAGGGCCAGGGCCGGCCCGCAGGGCTGGGAAATTCTTTTCACAATATTTAATTATTTTTCCTGCATATTTTCCCCAGAGAGATATAATTAGTAAATAACAACGATTAAAGTTCTAATTTAATACATAAATGTTGTCAACATTAAGGTTTAAATAACACGTCTCTTACAACAAACAAACACAGTTACTAATGTATAATCAAAGGTAAAATCATGTCCATAAATAACTCACACAAAGGTCAAAGTATAAGAAAGTAAGAAGCTAAATACTCTAACCTCTAAACAACATGAGTATGACGACTATCATTTTTACCTTCTTCGCCACTATCATCAATTTCAAGGACATTTGATTGTGTTTCACTTTGAGCAGTAGGTTCAAGTAGTAAAATAATTACAACCTCTATAAAAAATTATAATCTATCAAGCAGAATAGTATATAATATGATTTTAGTCTAAATAGGCAGAACAATATACTCAAAAATCACAATATAATTCAATTAGACATAACAATATACTCAAAAATCATAATCTATACAATATAAGGACAGAGTGACATATAGATTCAATAAGGTAATTCAAAAATGTAACATGGTTCCTTTCCAAGTAAAAAAAATAAAAAATAAACGGGCCTAAAGGGCCGGCCCGAGGCCCTACAGGGCCGGCCCTTTTAAGCCCAAGGCCCTACAGGGCTGGCCCTTTTAGGCCCGACTTCCTTTTGATGCTACAATTTACAAGCCCGGCCCTTGAAGGGCCAGGGCCTAAAAGGGCCGGCCCGACGGGCTCGGCCCGTTTTCCCGGCTCTACCTATTATGACTGTAAATGGTTTATTAAAATGTGTAAGTATATACTGTCGTAAACAAGTAATACAGAAGTGAGTAGAGTATCGTTCTCATAAGTATTAATCAGTAAGTACCAAAATGGGTAATTTTAATTTTATTTAGTTAATCGATTAGTTGATGATTGAGATTACAAAAATTAAAAATGATTAAATATGAATGCAAATGATATGAAAACAACTATGAGTAAAAGCCTTAGGGATCGTATTTCACTTAATAAATTTCAGATTGAATCACTTATCTATTCTGGTCCAATTTATTTCACATGATTAAAAGCTGAGTTTTCCTCATTTAATTAGTAGCCGAGTTTCTCTCATTTAATTACTAGCCTCTTCCAAGGTCAAGCAATTCTATAATTAATTGTTAATCCAATATATTCCTATATGAATTTAAGCAATTAATCTTGCATTAAGATTTATGGAACCCATTAAGACTACACAACTCATATGAATATATTCCAATTTTATATGCAAGTTATGGTTTTAATTATAGGATCTACACACATGTATCTCCTTCCGGTCTCAACATACATATTGAAATCATTCAAAAGATGGTCAATCAAATGAAATCATTAAGAACAATAATCAAAGCTTAATCATGAAGGAAAAATTAAAACTATATTTAATAAGTTAAGATTCAATTCGTCATTAATATGCTACATCATCACCCTAAGAAAATAAAAATTTAGCTCATAATGAAATTAAAAACAAAACCAAAATAAAATGAAAACTTTATAAACATTGCATAAAACTTGATTATTAAATTCTAAAACATAAAAATACAACCATAAAATGCATGAAAATGGAAAAATCTAGCCGTCCTTATAGGACGTAAAATGTTCCATGTAGGTGGCAACCTATACCATCCATAAAAGAGGACTACATATACCATCCAAAAAGAAGGTTTACCTAAGCCTTCCAAGATGGAGACATGCAAGAAATAATACAATGTATGAAATTAATTCTAAGAAATAATACAATGTTTTCCTCTGTTAGAGACAAGACGCCCCCTTCCTTTGCGATGATGCACATCTATATATAGGCAAGAAAACTATTCAAACTCCTTCCGTTTTTCTACGTGTGCTACAGTAACTATCGGCAAAATACTACAGTGATTATGAATAGTGACGATGCTACAGTGTTATTACTACATTACCTTATCACTTTTTTCAGCGCCTCCTTATCTTGTTTCAATCACGTGGGTCTATTTTTATGTCTTCTTTCTTCTCTTATTGTGGTGTTGTACGTGGTTATCAAAAGAAAAAATCAAGAAAATATTTATCAATTACACCCAAATTCATTACATTAAACTCAAATATTGTCCACAAAATAATCATATAAGGAAAAATAAATATGTAAATATTTTACTTTTCAACACTCTTGTCAAGTAGTAAACTCCCAGTGGAATATACTGACAAAATATGTAACCCCAAGCCAACCCTCAAGGCTTCTTTTTGGTTATAAGATAGAGCCCCATCCACCAGGACCACAAATCGGTTTGCTTCATTTTGGTGGTTACACTCTAGAACCAAACTCCCATCCTTACTCGGCATTGTGGACTTCTGATTCAAAATTCAAGCTTTAACGAGACAGTTCAAAATCCCTTGAATCTATGCTAGCATCTCTGAGGGATCCGTGACTTCCATATACTAGACTACCCTGAGTCACCTTGGGTTTGAGGGGTTGATAGCGTCCTACATGCCAACGAAACAGAAAAGCAGCCACTATGTTCATGCTTCCATCTCGCATGGTTAGTTCCTTGTAGGGCTACTACCTTAATACAATCCTTAACCTTGTCCCACGTTGCTTTTATACCACTCCAAACTCAGGAGCCAGCCCACTACATATTGATACTTGGTAATAGATTGTTACCACATTAGTATTTGCTGTGAACCACCTTAACCCATAAAGAATCTTGTCTTGTAACTAAACTCCTTCAAACTTTCATCATGAAGGCATGATTCTGCAAATTTGATGGCCTTAAGCCTAACCCCCCATGAGCCTTAGGCGAACATACTTTATCCCTGGCCAAAAGATGGACCATCTTCTTTTCAGATGTAGAACCCCAAAGAAATTATGGGCGCTCTTATCGATGGTCTTATAAGGTATAGGAATAAGGGATGTTTGCATAACATGATTTGGTATTGCCATAACTACTAATTTAATCAATGTATTTTTTCCAGCAAGGGATAATGAGTGACACTTTCAGCTGGAAAGATGTCAGCGAACTCTAACAACAACATATTGGTAAGTGGCTTTGGTAACTCGTTCATGGTGAAGAGCAACTTCAAGATACTCCCCGAGATCCGCTACCATAGTAAACTCCAACCACTCACTCAATTGAGATCAAACATTGTGGTTCACATTATGAGAAAAGAATACCCTTGTCTTCGCAGTATTAACTTTTTGGCCTGATGCATCACAGAAAGATTGCAAACAATTCTTGATAACATTCACTTGGTGCAATCTTGCCTCTGCAAAAATTACCAAGTCATCTATAGAGAAAAGGTGGAATATCGAGAAACCATCCTTATTAAGTCAGATTGGTCTCTACTCACCTTGGTCGATATGATCTTGAATCAAATATGCCAACCTTTCCATGTAGATAACAAATAAATAAGGAGAAAGAGGGTCACCTTGGCAAATACCTCTAGATGGTTGAATAACCTCTTATTTGCTCCCATTTCATAAGATCTGCATATTAGGGGTGCTAACACAATAATCAATCAATTTAACAATATTTTTCTGGATTTTAAGAGGAGCATGTAAACACTCTGAGATAAAAGACCACCGGACCCAATCATTAGCTTTTTCCAGGTCAATTTTAATAGCCATGAAACCTTTTCTTCCCTTCATATTCTTCATGGAATGAATAACCTCCTGAGCAATAATAATATTATATGAGCTAAGTCGACCAAGCACAAAACTACATTGGTTCAGAGAAATGACATTATTAAGCACATGCTTGCCATAATCTTGGTCACCAGTTTGTACAAGACATTATATATGTTGATTGGTCAAAACTCTTTCATCCATTCAGGATTATCAACTTTATGAATTAACACTAGATAGGTCTGGTTGATATCCTAAATTTCCTGAGGAAAATTAAAAACATTAATAATAAAATTAAAAACCACTGATATGACATGTTGCCATTAAGACCGGAAAAACAATGCATTAAGCCCATCCAAACTTGGGCCCGTCAATGATCCGATACTCCTTATAGCACACTTTACTTCTTTCATAGTCACTGGCCTACCCAAGAGCTAAGAAGAAATCCCTAGTAGCAGAGGAAAAGTTATGCATGTAAAAAGGTTAGATGAGTACCCATACTCCTCTATAAAGAGGGAGGAGTAAAACTTCACTATTTCTTGTTTGATCAAATTCTCATGATAAAGCCATTCACTGTCTTCATTCTTAATAGCCTCGATCCTGTTAGTTTGCATCTTGCATTGGCCCGCTGATGAAAATACTTAGTGTTTCGGTCTCCAAAAGCAAACCAATCACAATGAACCTTTTGAGCCCACATAACATCCTCATGTATTAAAATATCTTCTAGTTCACACTATAGGTTCTTTTGTAAACTAAGAGAGGATGAAGGCCCTTCATCCTGCAAGCTTCGAGTTAGCCCTCGAGTCGATTCATGATACGTCTCTTCTTATGCCCCAAGTGACCATAAACCTCCTAACTCCAATGAATCACTCCTTCTATGAATTTCTTTAGATTAGCTTTCCATGATGCTTCACTTACCCATGTCTGTTTCATAAATTCTTCAAAATTCTCATGTAGGATCCAAGAAGCAACAAATCAGAAAGGACGCTCATAAGAGACCTAATTAGGATGATCCTTAAACTGGCATAACACTTTAGCCACCGCTTGGGGAAACATGTCATTAAAATTATCATCTATCAAAACCTAGTCTAGTTTACTTTCACAACCCTCCCAACTCTACATATAGAATAGTCCCACTTTATGAAGCTAAGAGAGTCACAAGTCATCAAACCATGAGGCAAAGTCCCTATCCACTCTCGTAATGGTGTGCGTATGAAAATAACATTTATTTTCAAATAGTGTGCTGTTGAAATCTCCTTAGACGCATCGCGCCCCATCAACTAAGTTTCTCAACTTAGAAAAACAAGTCCATAAAGCATGACGCGTACTAGGGTGGGGACTAGCATATATACACGTGATAAAGAACTTTCCTACACCTCCTTCACACATCAAATAACTAAATTGATTAGACGTTTCTATTACTTAAATGCTCCATTCACTACAAAAAAATTGGTATTTTGTAGCGGTGTAATTGTAGCGGTTACATCAACTCGCTACAAATTACAGTATTTGTAGCGGTTTTTACCTAAACTGCTACAAATTTGTAGCTGCAAGCTACGCACCAACTGGCGCGACAGATTAGCAACATTTTTTGTAGCGGTTTAGTAGCCAAAACCGATAGAAATTTGGCACGAAATTCCCGCCAAAACTTGTAGCGGTTAAGTTGTAGCGGTTAATACACAGAAACCGCTACAATATTCCCGCTACTTGGCATGACCAAGTCCCGCCAACAGTGTAGCGGTTATTTGTAGCGGTTACAGCAACTTAACCACTACAAAATACCAAACGTCAGATATTTGTAGCGATTATAGGGATATAACCGCTACAAAAGTTCAGGAGTCTCAACTTTTGTAGCGGTTCTATGCCATAACCGCTACAGAATTTCAAAGGTTCTTGTAATTTGTAGCGGTTATTATAAAACCGCTACAAATTTAAGGCGGCCTGGGTGCTTTGTAGCGGTTATGGTAGCGGTTATTGTAATAACCGCTACAAATGTCTGGCCTATTTAAGGGCGCGTATTCCTCATTATTCCGTTTGCTCATTTTGTTTCCTGGGGTTTCTTTGAGTGATTTCTTCAAGATTTGAGCGTTCAGACGTCTGTGTAGGAGTTTTTACTACAGTATTTCTCAGTATTTACACTTGAGGTACGTATATAGCACGTATTTTATTTGTATTTGTATTTTTATTTGATTTTTGCATAATAATGTGACAAATTTTTTTTTAATTTTATAGTTGATATGGCTTCAAGAGAGGATAAGGGGAAGGCCCCTGAGGTCCCCAGACCGATTTTACGGGGTGGCAGCAGCCGAGCAGGGGGCAGAGGGTGGGGCAGCGCGGAGGCAGGGCGACCACGGCATTTTAGCCCATCCCCCCACTAGAGTCGGCTGTACCACAGGCACCGCAGATGATCCCATAGGAGACGACCGCACCAGAGGTGCCTGAGGTTGGGGGGCCAGATATTAGCGTCGAGGACTACGATGAGGAGGAGTTTGAGATCCCGCTTGGGATCAGGGAGATGGAGCAGTTCCTCGATGAGGAGGAGGCTCAGGAGCAGAACAATCCACGAGGGTCGTCTTCACGGTCCACTGGGTTTGAGGTGCAGGTCCAAAGTAAATAAATTTTTTAATTTAGTAAATTATTTATTTAAATTCAACATGTTAACTTTGATTTACAATTTATCTAACATGCGGTAAACTGTGCAAATGAGCAGGGGAACGTTTCGACGAGGAGGCTAAACGTGGCTGGTCTGAACAGCATGGACCGGACCCTGCGAGTTATAGTGTTGTGGAATGAGGGCACTGACCAGCCCATCGACAATGGGGGTCACCTATTCAATCGCTTCCTGAACGACCTGGGCGCGAATTAGATGCGGTTCCCCCTTCACTTCAAAACGTGGAGGAACGTTCCGAGGGGGCCGAAGGACCAGGCTTGGGAGGAGGTGGTTCAGGTAATTAAAATTATTTAATTAATATTTTTTGTGGTCAATTCTATTTAATTAATATTTTTTAAATTATGTTTTTTGTAATTATTGATATTTAAATAATTTTGTTTTAGCTGCGGTTTGCCATCCGGGCCAACCGGAAGAGGTACACCCTCGTGAAGATGGGTGACGCCTGGAGGAACCGTCTCTTCCACAAGGTGGATAAGGACAGGATGATGCCTCCGAAGCAGCTGATTGAGAGTGTCCCGGACGGCGTGCCACCGAACGAATGGGCGAGTTTCGTCCAGTTCAGGAGGAGCCCTGAGGCGCAGGTAATGTATTTATTAGATTCTTTATATATAATTTTGTAAGTATTAATTATTAAATTATAATTTCAATTTAATTGTATTTAATTTGAAATTTATTAATTTTAAATGTTTTTTATTGTTTTAATACATTTAATTTTTTTTTTCCAGGAGCTTTCTCAGAGGAACACCAGGATCCGTGCGCAGCAGACGATCCACCACACAGCAGGATCGAAGACCTTTGCTGTCACCTATAGCGAGCTGGTAACTTTTCATAATAGCACTGACTTTTAGCTGGTTATTTCATAATACTAATTGAATTTTGTAATTGTTTCAGGAGACGAAGGCACAGCAGGAGAACCGTCAGACGGACTATGGGGAGTTGTACGCTATCACACACAGACACCGTGACGGGACTGCGACCTCTCAGCAGGTAGAGGCGGCCATTGTAAGTAATTTTATTATTATATTTTTTATAAAACCAACTTAATAATGAAAAATGCTAATTAGTAATTGTTTCATAAAATGGCAGGAGCGGATGCAACAGTAGCAGGCTGAGTTGCGACAGACCCAGGCCGAGGAGTCACAGGGGTCAGTGGACCCGACGGCTCCTTTAAAGGCGGGTCTGTCTCAGGCTGAGCACCCCGGACGCGTGTGGGGGATGGGGATAGGCGCCAGACCTAGCATGGTCTACGGCAGGAGCTCCGCCTCTGAGGCTGGCAGCTCTAGAGGGGTCAGACGTCCGAGGGACGAATCTATTGACCAGCTGCGGTCAGATTTGGATCAGCAGATGGCACAGCAGCAACAGCAGATGGCACATCAGCAGCAGCAGATGGCACAGCAGCAGCAGCAGATGCACCAGCTGCATCTGCAGCATATGCAGCAGATGCAGCTGCAGGCTGATATGGTCTACGCTCAGCAGACGCAGTGGCGTGATATCGCGAACAACATGCTCGAGCGGTTATGGAGTCGCCTGTTCCCGGACGAGCAGCTTCCAGAGGTTCCCCCTGTCCCTCACTACGTCGTCCCGACTACTACTCCTCCTCCTCCTGCTCCTGCTCCTGCTGATGATGATGGTGCGACTCACTCTGCGCAGCGGCCCGATCCAGCAGCACCTGAGGGAGCACGAGATGATCAGCCCCCAGCTATTTAGTTTTATCTTTTTTTTATTTGTTGTTGAAACATTTGTAAATATATATATATATATATATATATGAGTTTCTATTTCAGAACTTAAATTCTTATTGTGTTTAATATAATTATATTTATATTATTAGATCGCGTTGTTGAATTTATAAATTAATTGCAACAATATTATTTATATTTCTAAATTAAAAAAAAATTAAAGCATATATAAATTTGTAGCGGTTTTAAATACAAACCGCTACAAATATATAACTTTGTAGCGGTTTTAAATCAAAACCGCTACAAATATATATAGTTGTAGCGGTTCTACAAGAAAAACTGCTACTAACATTAAAGCCGTTGGACAGCAAAATTAAAAATCATTTTTAATTTGTAGCGGTTTTACATAACATAACCGCTACAAATGTGAACAAAGGCGGCAAATTTCAAAATTCAAATGATGAGTATTTATAGCGGTTCTACAATAGAAACCGCTACAAATATGTATATAGTTGTAGCGGTTTTACAATAAAAACCGCTACAAGTACTCATCATTTGAATTTTGAAATTTGCCGCCTTTGTGCATATTTGTAGCGGTTATGTTATGTATAACCGCTACAAATTAAAAATTATTTTTAATTTTGCTGTCCAACGGCTTTAATATTAGTAGCGGTTGTATACATGTAACCGCTACAAAAACTCAACGTGTATATTTTGAATTTCCCACCAATGTGTAACAGCTTGAAAAGTAGTAGCGGTTTTATATATATAACCGCTACTAATATTATAACTGTAGCGGTTAGTGTAGCGGTTTGAGAATCGCTACAAAATTATAAACGTTGGAATTTTAGAATATAAGGTTCTTGGCATTCGTCATTCTCTTCTCACTCATCTTCTTCTCTATACTTTCTTCTCTCTCACTAGTAGCTATGGATAAATCATGGATTAAGCTGTAGTGCAATTCTCCTGAATATTTGTACTGATTAAACAGTTTCTTGGATTTCACATTCACTCACGCCAGCTGTAACGGCAAGATCGTCTGTCCGTGTCGGAAAAGCAAGTTCAAGAAGTGGCATGCACGAAATGTTGTCAAGGAACATTTGCTTGTGAAGCCTTTCCCTGAGGACTATACGTTCTGGGCAGTTCATGGTGAGAAGGCCGGCATTAGATATGACGATGCTCTTCCTTGAAGTTCTCAAGTAGGCGTTCAAGTAGATGAAGATGATCCTGTGAATGATGCTGTACGTGATGCGTTTGGATTTCAAGGCGACAACTTCAATGAAGAAGTGCACGGTTCTGAGCCGGTTTTTATGAGGAATGAAGCAGCTCGGGATTTTTTCAGCTTGATGGATGAAGCAGATCATCCTTTATATCAAGGTTGTCGCAAATATTCTAAATTATCTTTCTTGATCAAATTGTATCATATCAAGTGCTTGTGTGGGATCACGGATAAGGGAATGTCGATGTTGCTCGACTTATTACAAGATGCATTCCCCGACGCTGAGATTCCCACAACGTTCTACGAGGCCAAGAATATTATCAACAGGTTGGGGTTGAATTATCAGAAGATTGATGCATGCCCAAATGATTGTTTGATGTATTGGGGAGACGATTCCAGCAGGGAGACTTGTAAGAGATGTCACACATCGAGGTACAAGCCAATTCGAAAGGGGAAAAACAGAAGAAGAAACTTGCAAAGATTCTCAGGTACTTCCCTTTGAAACCTCGCCTATAAAGATTATTTATGTCGTCTAAAACCGTGGAGCACATGAGATGGCATGCCGTTGATAACAATGAAGACAGTAAATTAAGACATCCCCGGGATGCAGCTGCTTGGAAATTAAAATCTTACGTTAGGAATAAGATGTGGCCAGAAGGTTTTATAGCTGAAGGCTATATAGGGGATGAGGTGCTATATTTTTGCTCAAGGTACTTTGATGATCTTGAGACGGCTTTCAACCGCACACCTCGTGTTGATGATTGTCCTGATCGTGTGTCGGCACCAGGAGAATTTATCCCTCGTGTTGGTAAACCAGTTGGAGCAACTGAGAACTTCAAACTAACAGCAACTGAGAAGTTCCAAGCACATAGACATGTCTTGATTAATTGCACTCAAGTTGAACCTTTCATACGGTAAGAATTGTACACTCACATGTTATTCGATCTATATCTTTCGTAACATTTCTCACTTTCATTTTACTATCGTCTTTCCATTATTAATTGCAGGGAATTCAGAAGTCATGTGAAGCGTCAACTCAGGATCCGTACACAGACATCCTCGGAAGTTGATAGGATGGTCCACAGAGAATTCCCGAGCTGGTTTGCGCGCAGAATACTAAATGACCACAACCCACACTCACCGGATTTCAGAGCTCTCGCAATCGGCCCTCTTGATCATGCAAAAAGGTTTACAGCATACAATGTCAATGGTTTTAAGTTTTGCACGGTTTCACGGGATCAAGGATTGCAAACTCAGAATTTGGGTGTTTATGGCACATTTGGGACAAGGAGTTATGCGAGCAGCAGTGACGCCAACATGCAGTTCGGAGCCGTCCCTTACTATGGCAAGCTTCTTGATGTGGCTGAACTTAATTATCAAGACCGTTTCACCGTGACGCTGTTCAAGTGTTTGTGGGCAAATACCACCACTTCTCGGGGACTGACAACTGACGACTTAGGGATCACATCAGTCAATTTCTCACGACCGATTCATACTAGTATTTCTCAAGATGATGAGCCGTATATTCTAGCTTTAGAGGCACATCAGGTTTATTATGTCAAGGACGAGAGGCATAGGGATTGGCACATGGTCGTTCATCTAAAGCCAAGAGACCTTTACGACATGGGTGAAGGCGATAACATCGCCTACGAGAGTGAGCCATTTCAGCCAGCCGATTTTGAAAACTACTTCCCTGAAGGCGATGACAATTTACCTCTACTGCGGTGAGTTTTTTTAAGTCCACGTCATTTATTTTAAATTTTTTAAATTTAATAAAACATCCATAACAATAATTTTTCTACATAATTTCTGTAGGGATGGTGACGATGAGTGATCAAATTCAAAATTATGCTCTTTAAAAAAACTGGAAAAAAAATTTTAAAATAAAATTTAAAAACAAAAATTAAAAAAAAAATAATAATTATTTGTAGCGGTTATTAAACCGCTACAAAAGTAACAATAACCGCTACAAAATCGACACATTAACTGCTACAAATAGTACATGGATCCCTATAAATATTAAACCGCTACAAAAATACAAATAACCGCTACTAATTAATAACCGCTACAAAATGGATACATTAACCGCTACAAATAGTACGTGGATCCCTATAAATACCCTTTCCACAACTCATTTCAAACACTCTCTAATTTCTTTTCACCTTACCTTTCTTTCATTTTCTCTCATTTATAACTTCTTTTGTATGAGTAGAGGAGCTGAATAATACGATCACATATGGTAACAATTTTTTTTATTTTTTTTGCAATACTTCTTTCCTTTATATCAAATTTATATAATTACATTTTCATCTATTTTCATCTATTTTTCATTTATTTTATCTATTTTTCATCTCATTTTCATCTATTTTTCATAGACAATTACATTATATTAGACAACATAATAATTCCTTATTACCTACGTATCCTTAATAATATTATTAATATAATTTTTATACTAATCTAATTAAATTAAATTTATCCTTTTAATTTATTAATAAGCTAATTAAATTAGATAAACTAATAAAAAAAGAAACTAATTAATTTAATATTAAAAGAACAGAAACAAATGATTCTATATTTTTTTAAAAAAATTTTAAATATTTGTGGCGGTTATTAAACCGCTACTAACAAACGCGCATTTTTAAACTCAAATTAAATTTTTTGGAGCTAAATTTGAATTTTATGAAATTAGTAGCGGTTTTATAACCGCTGCAAATTTCATAAAAATTCAAAATTAGTAGCGGTTTTTTAAACCGCTACGAAATTGAAAAATGTCAATGTTCTTATCCGGCCTTGAGAATTTCAATTTTTTATATTTGTAGCGGTTATATAAGCGCTACAAATATTCTGGAAAAAAATTCCGTCCATGGGGATGTTGTAGCGGTTTTTTTAGAGCCGGGAATATGGGCCGGCCCTTCACGGGCTCGGGCCTAAACGGGCCGGCCCGTTTAGGCCCATTTTCTAAAAAGTACAATATTTTTTAGGCCCTCGGCCCTACAGGGCTGGGCCTAAACGGGCTTAAACTCATTTTAATTCAAAAAAATTTATTTTTCAAGTTTTACAATTTATTTATTATTTTGCTTTAAATTGAGATACATTATTTTTAAAAATCATAAATTTTTAGTTAAAATAATCATCTAATGTCCAAATTAGCATATTTTTTAAAGTTTAAATTAATAAATCATTGTAGAAAATAAAATAAATCAAACCAATTAATAAGTGTTTACCTGTTATTAATACTCTATTAGGTATTTAGGTGTCTCTCATATTGATAATTTGATATAATAATATTATATTTATTAATTTATTTTTTAAAAAAATATTAAACGGGCCTAAAAGGACCGGCCCTCAGGGCTGCAGGGCTTGCGGCCCTACAGGGCCGACCCTTTTAGGCCCGCTTCTCTTTTTAACCTCTAAATCATAAGCCGGGCCCTTGAAGGGCTCGGGCCTAAACGGGCCGGCCCGACGGGCCTGGCCCGAATTCCCGGCTCTAGTTTTTTTAACCGCTACAAAGTATGTAGCGGTTATGTTTCTTGAGTAGCGGTTATTTATAACCGCTACAAAAACACTTGCAACATACGATTTAGTAGCGGTTTACCTAACCGCTACTAATATTGTTTGTAGCGGTTAAAACCGCTACTAATATCCATTTTTAACCGCTACTAAATCACATTTTTTTTGTAGTGATTCCCCCTCATTCCATAACACACATAAACCTTCATTGTAGCCTATAGCATCAACAATATGGTAGTTTTGGTATCCCAACTTGCTTGCAATTTTCATAGCTTTAGAACCACATGATTTAGTCTCTAATAAAGCCAAAATATCCAGGTTATGCATCCTTTGTAATTCCCTAATCGGCTTAGGGAAAGACCTTGCCCCACAACTCTACTACAATTCTAGAAGAGGCAATTCATAAGGAAACTACTTCAGGTTGAGGGTGGCCTTAAGAGCCAGGAACTAAGTTTCAAATCATAGGAGTTGCAGTCATATTCTGATTCTGATTCTGCTTACCATCTTTGACTTCTATACAACACACTGGCCTATCTGACGCTTTGGCCCATTCCTCATCAAGATGCTCAAGAGACTCAAATGGGATTTTAGACAACATGAACGGCCCACCTTTATTAGCTCCACGGGCGGAGCCTAAAACAATATTATTTTCCATAGAAAAGTTCCCCTTGCTTTATTTTCCCTTAACCAACTGCACACACACCTTCCTATGCTCACGATCTATCGAGACTTACTTCCTTAAATTTGTTAACTCCTTCCCAAACTGTTAGGATTCTGGATTAACCTTGCCAAGAATTTGGCCTTCATATTCTCTACATTAGCAGCCAACTTTATTACTTGGCGAGATTCTCGTATGGTCGTATCAACATTATTGGTCTTCGTGGATTTTGCTACTTGAGTCATGTCTGGTGGTGCATTCACCGGTGTACTAGATTTCTTCCTTATGCCGGCATCTTTACCACATTCCACATCCTCATTATCTCCTTCTACGATAGTGCTGGAGTTTTTGACACCCCTTCACCAGACGAGTCCCTTTCTCTCTTCATGGTTGTCGCTAGTTCACTCCCCACATTCAAGGAACTCACCTTCTCCCCTCTTCTTTCCTCATCAGAACTACCACCTACTCCTACTACTGACGGCATTCCCTTAGCAGTAACATCATGTTTATTAGGATAATGAAAGTCTAGGCAAGCATCTCGATGGTGGCCGTAATTCCCGCAATGAAAACATATGAGATAAAGCCCTTCATACCAAACAAACCTCTCCCTTCCAAAGATCCGGACAGCAGGAATAAGACGTTTTATAAAATCTAGCTGAACGCAAATGCAAGCATAACGTCCTCGTTCAATCAAATAGGTTACCGAGTCCACTTTAAGGCCTTTTCCAAGTAGCCCACCAATCATACTCATACTCTCTACATTAAAAAACACCAATAGGAGTAGGGGAATACAAACCATGCAACAATTTTCTTTTGCTGATATGCATTCCATTGGTCAAAATTCGGCCTCCAATGTTGTACGAGAAGGTAGTGATCAGCTATCAACCATGGACCCTCAAAATAGATATAATTAAGATCCTCGTCACTATCAAAGGAAACAACAAAATAACCATTATCAATATCTCTCACTATGTACTGGTCCTTTGTCTTTTAAAGCCTTTGTAATTTATTCTGTAACTGCCACCTGTTAATATTTTTCCCTAACAGCCTTATGATCAACGACTTCTTCCATAGTGCACACCACCTCTCATACTGTTCCTAGGAAAAAACCAAAGTTTGAATGATGTCCTCACCTTCTCCCCCCTTCCCGTCATCACCCATGCCTTCATCGCTAGAGGAATTCCTATCTCGGAAAAACTCCTGAAGGCTATTAATATAACCCTTCCATGCCTCTTCAAACACGCTACTTCCCTCGTATCAATCGGACGAACCCTAGGTTCAATCTCCAAAAGTGTAGCCTTGTACGAGCAACTCTTAGAACCATCACTACCACCCTCTACATCCCCGCCGTTCGCCATGGCCGCCTTCGCCTTCTTCCTCCCCTTATCAAACAATCCGCCCTTATCCCTCGCATCCTCATGTTCCGTACCTCCAAACATCACATCTTTTACCTATAAAGCATTTTTACAATTCTTGATGATAAGTCTGTGTTTGAAAATTTAATTAGTTGTAAGAACTTAAGTTCTAGTACCAATACTTCCTTAGTATGAAATTTTGCATAGTGCATATAAACATAGCATACATCATGTCTTTCTAAGTATTAAAATTTTTAAACAAGAATTTTCTCCGATTTTCCTTTTTAACAATAATCATAATCATATTTTTACCTCCAAATCGATGGTTCTCCTTTTAGTTTTAAACTGTGTCATTGTATGCCTTATAACTATATTGCTTTGATCAAATGCAATCAAAAAGTTCATGTAGGTAAACTTCTCACCAACTTTTTGTGTGAGAATAAGGAAAGTAATTAGGCGCTTAAATCTTGTCATTAATGCACTTAATTGTTATTAAAGGTTAGCCATGATATCTTGATGATCAAGTCAGGCCAAACCGTAAAAGTGGCACTATAAGTAAGAGATGCGTGCACTGACAAGTGACAACTAATTTGTTAAAAATCACTTATGTGTCAATCACAAAAGCCATTAGGACTGACCTTTTAACAATACAAATCTAAATTTGTTAGATGGTTATACTAAAAAAACACACACACAACTTGGCTTAGGCAATACATTGCTTTAATTTTTTTTAGATTGTTGATTGCTTTGATAACATGATAGGGTAAATCACTAAATTGCTACAATTTTTAAAAAAGTTTTTATCCTGGAATTTTATATAAATTTAGTTTTGGAATGATTAAAAATACCATTACATGTTCCTATATTTCTTACTTATGTTTTGTTTTCAGTCCCTGCATGTGGTTGATTTTCATGGTTTCCTAGTTCTTTTATTTGTTCTGCCTAGACCGTTAATTCTTTTTTTTTTTTTGAAAAAAAATACTCATAACGACAATAAATTGATCCAAACAATGTTAATTTTGCTGAAGTGGATTTAACGCTGTTAAACTCAACAGTTGACTTATTGGAAAAAAGCATGTTGACCCAAAAATTAAAAGAAGTATCAGAGCGTTGGACCTTAGCAAAATCAACACTGTTTGGACTATCTCATGATCCTCCTGAAAATTTTTCAAAATAAATGGACTAATTAACAAAAACAGAGCAAAGAAAAGAGATAAAAACTATGAAATAAACTATAAGGGCTAAAAATAAAATATGATTAAAGTATAGGGATATGGAGTACTATTTCCCAAAATATTTTTTCCAGTTTGGAAAAAGAGATATTTCAAGATTATATCCAATTTAATAGTAAGTTTGATATATTGGAACTTGGAATTCACCTTTTGAGAATCGATGTACAAGTGACGATATACAAATGTGTGTGTGTGTGTATGGCCAAAATTAAATATGCCCAAAGATTGAATTAAGAAATACAAAATATATTCTTTTTATAATTCGATAATTACAAAATATTTTTGTTAGCAAACAATAGTATATTGTTTTTATTTTTATTTTATTACGCTCAATTTTTTGTAATAATAAATTATCATAGCTCGTTTCCATGAAATTATTCAATAAACCAAAAGTTAATGAACTTGTTGGAACAATCGAACAAGACAAAATAATTAATTTTCGTGGTCCTTCTTCTTTATTATATATATATATATATGCCGAAAATTAAAAAAAAATTAAAAAATAAAAGACTTTTGACTTGTTAATATTGATGACTTCATCGTTGTCCGGGGCCATCCTCGTCTTACTTTGTATACGCTCTCTCCTGTGTTTAATATATGACATTATTAAAGAGTACATCTTAATTCTAAATATAAATTTTTTTTTATATTTAATTATATTTTTTTAATTTATCTCTATTAATGTTCCCTTAATAATAATCAAATTTAATTTATTTCTATCAATGCTCTCTTAATAATAATCAAAAAAGAAAAGAAAAGACGTGAATTTAAGAAGATAACAAGAATATTTTAGAAAATAAATATCATTTTAACTAACTCTTTTAATTTAATCAAATGACCTAATATGTCTTATATTAAAGAGTGGAAGGAGAGTGTGTATGGATAAAGGTGTTTTAAAAAACAAATATCATTTTAACCAATTCTTTTAATTTAATCAAATTACATAAAGATGTCTTATATTAAGGGGCTCGTGCGCAATAGCTGATTAAGTGTGTGTTTAGGATAGCGGTAGGAAAAATGACTTATTATGATTCTGACTTATTAAAAATGACTTAATAGAAAAGTCAGATTTTTATAATGTGATTTATGTTTGGATGAGCGATTTATTTTTGGATAATAAGTGCTTATAAATCGTGATTTATGTAACTTAAAAGTGAACCCTTAACTCCACGCATCAATTTTAATATAAAAAATCTTAACTCCACGCATCAATTTTAATATAAAAAATTAACAAGAGGCTGCACATATTCTATATATTTTTATGATCATCCAGTCAAGAAAGAAAGCAGGAAATAAATAAATAAATAAATAAAATACATAGAAATTATATATGGATGAGTGGAGTAGGATGATAGAACATAGTTGGAGGGATCAAATGGGGAAAATAATGGTACTTAGTGGTTGTTTGAGATAATTTATTTTTTACTTATAAATATTTATAGATCATGATTTACGGTATACGAAATAAGTATATAAGAAGAATTTTATCTCGACTTACATAATAAACACTTATAACAAAAAAAAAAAAAAGTTATTCCAAACAAA
The DNA here is from genome assembly GCA_963210345.1 of Inga oerstediana. Taxonomy (NCBI): domain Eukaryota; kingdom Viridiplantae; phylum Streptophyta; class Magnoliopsida; order Fabales; family Fabaceae; genus Inga; species Inga oerstediana. Next base: position 15,056,607 of record OY723407.1, on the reverse strand, counting down.
GCTTAAAGCTATTCATTATTATAATGTCATTCTCTTCTTTCATTATTATAAGGGCATTCTTCATGTTATATAATATAACCTTTTTATTTAAAGTATTGCCTTCAATTCTAAATATAAGATACAATTGACTTTTTTAAAAGATTAATGAAGCTAATTAAATCACTTTAGAGTATTTATATTCATTATTTTTTTCTTCAAACTAATTTCTCTTACTTATAAACTGATATATAATTTAATCACACACAAATTTTATTAAATAACTTATTTAGCTTCTTTTAATCCCTTCTAAAAATATGAAATAGGTCTTATATTTAGGATCAGAGGTACTATTAAATTTTCTACCTAATTCTCTAACTGGTATAAAACTTCCTAATTAATTAACCAATATTTTCTTACTAGTGATGCTTATTGAATATAATTTTTATACTTTTAAAAAAAATGACTTATTCTGTCACATCCTTATCTTATTTTTCACCTATTTCAGAGTATTTGCAGAAAAACAATACGCAGTTTAGTAAGCAACACAACAATAGCATAAACATACTGATATTATGTGCACGATTACGAAAATTTCCTATAAGGATTCGTACTTGATAATTATAATTAATGTAGCCTCCAGCGCTACGTGGGTGTCTACACCCGACCCAGTGAAATGGAGACATCTTCCAATCTTCGTTCCACCACTGCAATCCCTTCGTACGGTTGTCTTCTTTGTTCTCAGCATACGTTTTGTCTTCTCCTATCTAAATTGTTGGTAGGGGGTGAGATTATGGGAAATCTCAGTAGGAAAGTAATACTAATATGCATGCAAGATAAGTGCTTAATGCATGACATACTTGCATTACATAACTCATGCTCACACAATGATATATCTGCGTGTTCAATGTTTCAATCAACATACGTATGGCCATCGCATAAATAGAAACAGAACTTCAATTATTCATATATGTTTCACATCATCAGGCAAAGCAATAACATGCATCAATACACCAGCACAAATATCAAATACATACAGGAGAGGTAAGTTCCCTACCTTAATCGCCCTTCACTGATTTTCGAATAACTTGCCTCGATTTGTGTGCCAATCCCTCAGGCTCTCTACTTGGTCCTAGAATGTCAATTGTACAGTTTAAACACTTCCATAGTGTTTCCGGTGGTTATATTAGTTTATGGTGAAATTTACCAAAATGCCCCGTCATACCCGGCCCGATGGCACGTTTTTCCAAAATTTTGACTAAGGCTATTCTGACATATTTTCGCCCAAGGAATCTATTTCCGGGCTTAAAATCACCAAATTTAGTGTCAAATTATAAAAATATCCTTGACAGCCCCGGTTTAGGGATTTCAGGGGCGTTTTCGTAATTATGCTTTTTCGGCCTCTACCGAAAAAGTGTCCAACTGTAACCCCACCTATTTTTGCCCATTGAATCCAATGGAACCATTTATTTTATGAAAATCCTGCTCCAATTATATTTTTACCCTTGGCAGCCCCTATGTGAGGGTTTTAAGGCTATTTTTGTCATTTCACTTCTAGGGCTTTTCTCACTTCGCACCCAACATGAACCCTACACAATTTTTCCATTCTAAACACAATGGAATCATCAAAAACACCAAAATCCAGTCCCAACACTATCCAACACAGATCTAAATGAAATTCTTTAATAATTGGAGAAAATGGAGTTTTTATGATTTCAATTCATAAAACACCTTCTTATAACCTTTAATCACTTGATTAACCACTTAATCACATTCTAAACATGATTAGACTAAATTTGGATAGCACCTCCCCTTAGGGTTAGGACTTTTCAAATTTACAAACTTGACAAAAATCACCAAAACCAAACACAAACCTTAACAACAACAACATACTAGTTTAGATATAAGGTTTGTGAGGTTACCTCTTGAGATCTTGAATCTTCTCTCTCTCTTCTTGAGCTAAGAATGGTGTCTTCAAGATTATGGATGCATGAAGAAAAGGAGTTTAGAGAAGGATCTAAGACAAAATCACAAGAAACCTTAAGAGTTTAGCTTCTTACATTAAGATTTCTTCTTCTTCCTTCTCTCTAGAACTTAAGAGCTCTCTCTCTCTCTCTCTTCTTGTGTTGGATGAAAATGAGGAAGGGAAGGGAAGAGTAAAGCTTCATAAAAATGCTCCCTTGATCTTACACCATTGATATCATCAAGGGTTGAGATTTCAACACTTGTCAAAGACATCATCCCTCATCCCATACCTCCAACCATGCCTTCTACTTTATGCCATACCCTCTCATCATTTGGGTCTTCTTGCCTCTTAGCCCTTGACCTCATCAAGGGACCATAATGTGACACTTGTCACAAGCATACATCCACCAAGAATATTCCAATTATGCATTTTTCTTTATTTTCCTTGATTAATTGAAATTAACTCCAATTAATTGGAAAATAATTAATCTTGGACTAAATTGGCAAAATTATGATTTTGCTATCACCTTTGTAATTTAATTCAATTCTTGAATTAATTTGCCTATTTCCTTATGAATATGAATATTTCAAAATTCATAAGTTCCATATTTCATAAATATTCACCATTTTATTGAATTTCTCAATTAATTATAATATATTTTTAGGGAATAAAATTTGGGATGTTACATATTATTAACTTGATTGACTTATAAAAAAAATGAAGTATCTTTGGACCTTATAAAAAAGTATTGGAAGAGTATTATATAATAATAATAAACCAACTAGTGATCAGAAAATCTCAAACACAAGATTTGCCAGGCGTAATAGATTTTATAAGTCCAATTTAAAATGATATCGTGTGTTGCATGTGTGTGTATATGAATATTGTTCCTGGGGCATAAATGCAATTCAAAAATAGATGCTTTATTCGAGTGTGAAAATACTATTGGTGCAGCCTTTTCACATGAGGCTGCCACCAAAAGTTCTTCCATGGTACCCCTTTTTGAGTCGCTCGTCAGGCTCAAAATTTGTAGGGCACTGTGGATGTTGTGTGTGTGTTTATATATGGCCAGCCCTATCGTTCGCAAGAATATGCCTTGGCCAGTAGTTAGGCTTATATTACTGTTTAAAATTTTAAAAAACTGGTCTAAAGTTGAGAAATATATTTATTTTCATAGCTAAAACCATATATATTTTAGAGATATAAAAATATTCATGAATATTCAAAATAGAAACAAAAATGTCAACACTTTTAAATTTAGCCTAATACCATTATATATGCATGTGCAAAAAAGGTGTGGGTCTCACTACAAAAAGTAACGGTGATAGCCAAATTTAACAGTGTTGTCATTTTAATTTCCATTTTAAATGTTCATATTTATTTTTGCAACTCCAAAATGTATATGGTGATGGATGCACTTTTGGTAAAAGTTTATAAATATTTTTGCATATTCACCCTTATTTTTTTGGGTTATGGTACATCTAGCACCTTGAAATATTTTTTCAGGTACATTCAATGCCTTAGATATTTTGTGGTGTATCAAACACCTTAAAGTATTTTTTTTAAATGTGTTCATCACGCTCAAGTACTTTTTATACAATTTTACACTTAATAACTTAGGTAATTTAAAGTGTTGGCATACCTAAAAAAATATTTTAGAGTGTTGAATACATCAAAAAATAATTTAGGATGCTAAACACTTTAGAAAAAATATTTTAAGGTGTTGGGTGTACCTGAAAAGATCCTTCATGATACCAAATGTACTACAAAATAATTTAGGATATTGAATGCAGATAAAAAAAATATTTTAGGATGCTGGGTACATCAAGACCCTTTTTATTTTTATACAACTATTTGAGCCATTAATAGACTATACATTGCACGTTGTGGAGGATATAGTATTTGCTTGGGATTACGTTTGATACTCCAAAAGTATTTATTCACGTAAATTGAGATAAAATCATTTTCACATATTTATCCATTAGGATTGAAAAGTTGTTTTTAGAGACAATAATTAGTATTCCACACAAGCACATGGAAAAGAGCCATCATTTGCTAGCGAGCGAAGGGATTGGCTTATTATATATGTGATGCTTCAATGAGATTTGAATGCTGAGGCATATATCCTATCTATGACAAGCCCTGTCCCCTCGAAAATCTTCCAAAATCCCATGCCTAATCATTTGAGTTTTTATATATTTCTAATATATCAATTTTAACTGGTTCAACAAAAGCTAATGTGAAAAGATCAAAAGCAAGTTGTCTTTCCTTTCTGTGAAAGCAACCCTAAATTCTTCTTCTACATTCACTCTCTCTTTCTCTCTCTTGCTCTTGCTTCTTTTTACCCTCTCTTAGCTCATCCACGCCCACTAAAAATTACTGTGAAAACCATATATATCATCACATGCCACTTTCATCATTCTAAGTTTATTTAAACCAAAGGTGAGAGATCATGATCTATCAATCAATGAAAAATGAAAATGAAAAAGATCTCAACCTTTTGGATTCATCATATATACATGTGTGTGTGTGTATCCCAGTTTCATGCAAATACAAGCCTCTCCTACAACAATAAATTAATAATATATAGTTCCAGAATAAGGCGGAATAGATCTTCTTTTCCTTCACTGTTGTGTGGAGCATCTCAAGCATGAATCTATAAAACTAGCTTTTAAATTTCTGGTCTGAATCAATGATGTACAACAAAAAGATAATTAAAACTCATGAAGATGGATCACAGAAACAGTTATTACTTATCTGGTAATGCAATGATATGCAATATTGAAAGCCCGCATGTGAATACATATGTTGTCCTATTTGAAGAGAATTATAGGGAAAAAATTAAATATAATTATGAGATGTGAAACTATGCACACAAGTATATATTGTGTTGTATTACTTTGTTTTCCTAATACACCAATTGAAAAATCCAATTTTAGATAATATAATGTCCCCTTGATCTCAACCACATGCAAATTCTCAATTAAGAATGTCCGTTGAGGTAACAAACTAATGATCCATTTTGATTTTGATTTTTTTATTTTTTGATGTGATGATCCATTTGATATTATCTGACTTTGTAAAAGTAAATACGAGTTGAGCCACGTAGTGTGGACGGGCCTGTATGCGTACGATATATGTAGATCATAGCCAGCTTCAGATCAGAAGAAATATTCTGGGGTTCTGGTTTTTATTTCTGACTCAGGTCTAGATCATAGCTAGGGTTTCACAAATTATATAGATCTTGGATATCTTTAAATTTGAGCAACAATTCTATTATTATTTTCACAATTAACACCCCATGTGGCTTAAAGAATGAAATTTGGAAAACGTCGCTGTCAATCTGCAATATTACCTTTTAATTTTTTTTATTGTTTTGGACTTGCCGATGATTATAGAATTCTAACAACGGAATGGAATTAGAAAAGGATTATTGGTGCAAGCATGTTTGGCCAGGAACAAGCATAGTTTTAAAGTCCAATTCTACTCTAATTTTAATTTCGATTCTAGTTTCAATTTCTTTAAAGACTTTCCCATCATAATAAATTAAATGAGGCCAAAATCTTTTTGTTTGCTCTCTTTTTTAATATTATCATTTAGTATTCGATTTGAGGTTTGTGGCTTCTTCTCTTAATATAGGTGACTCCTCTGAAATTCAAATTCAAAATCTAAAAGAATCTAATAGATCTTACATTGTTAGACCTCTCTTTATTTAATTTTTTTTTCCTGCCCTTTGGCCAAGCACAAGCCTAACCTACATGCACGCCAAGACTTTATATTTTCGCTTTTCTTTAAAAATGTTTCTTTGTTTTGGAATTGAGCTTTCTTAACTTATATGACTATAGGTTAGCTGGTTGTAGGTACGTCGAAGACCAAAAACCGTTAATACCCCACATGAAGACAAAATAACCCAAAAGGGGAGGTTGCAGATTTATAAATGAAATTTTAAATAAAAGGTGTTAGGTATAATTATATTTTAAATGGGATAAAAATATATATAAGGAATTAAAAATGAAACATCCAACACAAAATCGTTAAATTTGACCTAACGACGTTAAATTATAAAAGAAGAAAATCCCTAACAGCATTAGATCAAATTTAACGGTTTTGTGTTGAATGTCCTATTTTTAATTTCTTATGTGTATTTTTATCCGATTTAAAATATAATTAAGCCTGACGCTGCTCGCTTAAAATTTCATTGGTAAATCTGTAACTTATCCCAATCCAAAATATTGAGGGGTTTTGAATTTTCTTGAGGGTGCACAAGCAATTTTGCATTCTTTTGCGTGCTCTCTTGACTCGAGAATCATATTCAAATGGACCATCACCTATCCAAAACCTTCATATAATTGAAGGCGTGATGAATGGACCCATGCATTGATCAACATGTTCTTGTGGTTCACATATCGCCCTCGTTTTTTATTTGTGTTGACAATTATAACATATATATGTACATACACACACATATATACATATTTTGACTTATTATGGGTTATGACTTATTAGTTAAAAGTCCCATGACATGGTAGCAGTGTCTAATGACAAGAACTAATATAGGAAATGTTGGAAAATAGCCTAGTCCACCTTGGTGGATTGGGGTCAAAGTATAAATAACATAAATGCTTGGGTCGATATATGTAATATTATCCAAAATGTTATAAGTCATATTTTTTGTCCGATGCAATATGACTCTTCAAGTGGCATTGTTTCACTGAAACAATATATCTCTCAATCAAAAGGATATCCTGTCTCTCTGATGGAAGGATATGTTAGTAGAAGAGGAAGGGGTGCATAGAACCCTATAAATAAGCGTAAAGGAATTCAGTTGTAGGATACTTGAATGAACATACAGAAACTCTACCACTGTGAATCCCTATTCCCTCTACTATATTACTCTTTTCTTCTTCCTATTGTGGTGTATTTTCTGTGCGTCATAATCGCTTTCGCTACTGTGATACGATTAGCATGGGTATAAGAGATAAACGGTCGCACTCCAGGTACGCCCAATTATTCTTACAAGAAATGATAATTTATATGCCGCTCACTTCTTGTCATTTCACAAATAAGATCGTATCATTGCATAATGCTCACTAGTTATGTTACTTTTTAATGATTGAAGGGGGAATTATTATAAAGTTCTAATGAATGGATTGAATCACCAAAAAATCCGTTAACAATGGAAGAGCATGTAATAACAAATGTCAGTATAAGAAATTTATGTTGCTTATTTGTCATTGAGATTTTTTTATTATTAAATCTCTTGCCTAAAACCCAAGGTATTAAAACCCGGACCGGGTATTGAACCGGTCGGGGTATTGGGTTAAGGGTCAGTGGGTCAAACTGGGGCCAAACCGGGGCTAAACCGGGACCAAACCGGTGAGAAATTGAAAATTTTAGACTTATAGTATAAAATTCAAAAGGAAAAATAAAAAAAAAAAAAAATTTCAAATTAGTAACCCGGATTCGCCGGTTTCCGGGCCGGACCGGCCGGTCCGGGTTAATGAACCCTGCTAAAACCTCATAGTAATTCATCATTTGCTCACACCGACTATGTAAAATAATTCTCCATTTGGAAAAGTAAATTAACGTAACGCAAAAGGAGATATAAGGATTAAGAGTGAGGAAAGAAGGAAGAAAACCACAACCCAACAAGAAATCTTCGATTCCAATAGAAAAAGATTACGGCGGCTATAAGGATTCCCCTAATCTCGCCACTTATTACTCACACAACCTACAAATTTAACTTTGATAGACAAAACCAAAATAACAGAAGAAAAGGTAGAAGGAGAAGGCAGACACATGACGATAAAAGTCTAGAAGGAATCAGACAAAACGCCAGACCGTCCATAAAATCAGAGCAATTAAAGGGCGTACCTTGAAAGAGTAAATATATAAATATATATATGGGTTTGTCTAGTCAAATGCTTCACATTGTACATTTTCTTATGCTTATCAAACGCACAAAATTAAAGTCAAAGCCAAAACCCCATACTACTATCATATAGAAACAAACAACAGAGATAACGCAGTAAGAAAAAGCATATATATATCTTGAGAATAAATTAAACCCCCATGATTCAATTTTGCATAAGGATACGGTCAAAAAGCAGAATTTAAAATTGAGGGGTGTTGATTAAAAGATCAAGAGAATTATCTAGCTGCTGCTATTATTTACACATAATTTGAAGGGACCCAAAGGATTACGAATTGCAGTTTGGAAAAAAAATAATAATAAAGACATTAAATGTTTGATTAAATTGATGGTCATGGCTAAAAAGGGAGGGTACCAAGATTCATAGGTCTTCATGCATTGGCGTTGCACTACCATCCGTTCTTCCTTTTTCTTATTCCTTTCCCTTTTGGATTTTTTCTTAATCAGTAGAACAATTAATCCACGATTCCACCATACCTTCACTTCTTCCAGCAGCAGCAGCCACACTCTCCGTCGTTGTGGTCGCCGGATTCTCTCCATGAAAATCCGATGAAGAAGCAGCCAATGAATCTCCCAAGTTGTCACTCCCATGCCTCATAACTCCATGATCACCACCGTTATCATTGTTCGTACCCATTCTCTCCGCCCACTCCGATGATGAAGAAACCATATTCTGATGATGATGATGATGATGATGATGATGAAGGCCACTTGTATTGTCAGTATTATTAACATCCACATGGTTCAATCCGAATTCCTCGAACCCACCCATTTTGAGATGCGAATTGGCCTGAGGAATTCCCAGAGGAGCTTGAGTTTTAGAGGCGAGAATATCGGAACTGGAACTTCCTAGCTGGATTGATGATGGGAAGTTGAGTACTGAATTGTGTAGGTTGACGTTGAGATTTGGCTGCTGCTTGAGAAGGCATAAATCAGAAGAAAGTGATGGGTAGATAATGGAGTTTGAATTAGTTGCTGAGGAAGAAGAAGCTAATAATGGGTCCACCGCCGTTGATGGAAATGCCGGTGGAAGCGACGACGACAGGAATTGCTGGTGATGATAAGACTGAGGCTTCTGGGCAAAAGGTCGAAGAAGATTATAGGTAGGTGGAGGAGGAGATCTGACGGCGGCGTGAGAACCGAGAAGATCCAGTCGACTTCTTTGGAAAGGCGAGGAAACGAACGGCGGTGCCGGTATACCGGTGAATTCCTGAACCATGGCTCTGAAATTGGTGGTGTCCGTCGTCAGCACCGTCGTGGGTGCTCGCCGGGACGCTCTCGACCTCTTCTTCGGATTCCGACCAACGTTGTTGCTGTTATTGTTGCCACCGCCGGACAGATCAATATTCCCGCCACCGCCTTCTGACACAGAAACTAGTCCTCGTGAGGAACTTTCTGGAACGAGAGGTTGCCGCTGATGAGAGGTCTGACCACCCAATTGACCTGAGAAAAAAAGTTGGTTGGAGGAAGAAGGAGGATTGAAGCCACCGAGATCGGAGCGATTTTGGTCCGATCTAGCGGGTCTGGACCAAACCATATCGAAGTTGGATGCTTGAATTGGATCCAAGTAATTAGACGAAGGATCGAAGCCGAAAGGCGGTGGCGGGTTGGAGTGTGTTGAGGAAGCTACATGGTGGTGGATGGGTGGGTTTGGGTGATGGTTGAAGAAGGCAGAGATGGAGTCAGCGCGTGAGTCATACTCATCGTCACCGCCGCTGGAGGATTGCAAACTGCCGGTACTGTTACCGGAATCCATGATGAGAGAGAATAATAAAGAGAGAGATCAGAGGAGCCGAAAAGAGTAGAGAGATTTGTTATCTTAGGCGACATAAGCATTTAAGACTAAGACACAGAATGAGGTATGGGCCAAAGGAGTGAAAAGGATACACATAATCGCCTCTCAGAAAGTACAAAGCCACGCCTTTAATAAACCCTCTGATCTCAACAGAAGAGAAGATCGAACAACGTGAAGGATCATCAATTCAATACTTGCATCAGTTGCAGAGAGAGAAGAGGCTCTGTAAATTAGGGTTTTCAAGTGAAAAGGAGAGGGACGAAGGAGGAAGAAAGAGATGGTTCTCTAGTCTTTTTCTTGTTTAAAAAGTGAGATGGAGCTCCTGCTTATGGTATCATCCAGAAAGGAAAGATCAGAGTGGGGTAGCCATGGGAGATAGAGAGAGGGAGAGAGAGAGGGAGGGGGGTAGTGATAGTAAGCTAAGGCTAAGCTCTTAGTGGTCAAAGTATGTGCGAGTTGTGGTTCTGATTTGCAGTGGGAAATGGAGGAAAAAAGATATAATGCGGTTGAGGTAGAAGAATATGGAATTTATTTATTATTTGCTTAATAGTTTAATATTTCTTTCAGGGGAAAAAATCGTTCTTAGAATTTTCGGAACTATGGTGAGGTGGGGGAAGCAACCTAATCAGAGTGATGGTTGGTCGAACTACACGAAGGAGAGCGTTAAAGACAAAATAAAGCCGCTTCAGGAGAAGACTGGAAGAATATACACTAAATACGCCAACTCTTTTTTGGTCTAACTGAGAAAATATTTCCAAAAACTATACTCAATCCGGTTGTTTTTTTGGCCAACAATACACAATCCCATTATTAATATAGGTTTTTAAATATAAAACCTATATTTCATATTTATCAATATTTTTTAAATTTATTTCTATTAATATTTCTTCAACAATATTTAAATAAAAAAGAGAGGGAGGAAATTAAAAAAAGTATTAAAATATTTTTAGAAAATATATTTTATATTAAATAATTTTATTGATTTAACCAAATTTAATAAATATATTTTATATTAAACGGAAAAGTAATGAATTGGGACAAATTAAGTTAATTTGACCAAGTCAAAATCATATAACGTATCATGTCAGATAGATAATTTCCGCCTATGATTTCTTGTGTCTGTGTCTCTGTGACACGTATCTCAGGAACGACTTTGATTGTTCAACAACTAGAACTGTGAAACCTAAGAGATGGACGAGAAGAATGAAGCATAAAATTGAACCTAAAAAGTTCACTATATATATTGGGGATACATTTTTTAATCAGGATCTTATTGATTTAGTTCTAAGGTCACTGGTGGTTTGAGTTGGTCAATTGAAAGTTAATTTTATTTAAGCATGTTCCAAAGAGACCATAAGGGAAAAAATGATGAGTGAGAAAGTTAGTGAGAGAAAGGGTGAGTACAGGAACGATCAACGGGAAAACAAGAACTCTAGTGTGTTTACGATGTCTGAAAATCGGGAGATATTGAAAGAACATGAAGACCTGTTGGGAAGGAATATTAAGAAATGAATGGGACCAATACAGAACAACAAGAGAACAGACAAAAGAATCATATGGACATTGATCCCTCAGAGGAAAAAGCAGAGGTACCAAATGTCAACAACAATAAACAAGAGCTCCATAGGACACATAATTCATATAAAGCTAAACTCGTGGGCAAGGAGGAGGACAGGAAAAACCAAAGCTTTGATGTTCTTATGCAGGAATGGCTACGTGAGGAACTAGAGACGACTCCTATGTTAACTGAAGAGGAGAAAGTTCTACTTACAACTCTACCCAGGCTCTATATGCTAGATGAGAGATTGAAGGAACTCTGCCTTCCTTGGAAAGATGCCCTTATAGTCACTCTCCTGGGTAAAAATACAAATTTGGATATGATGAAAGATAGAATTGCTTGGCATATCAGATCAAGGAAATTTGAGCTCATTGACTTGGCAAATAATTATTATGTGTTCCGGTCTGATGATCATGATTTGTGCAAGAAACTTCTCTTTGACGGTCCATGGCTTATTCAGGGGCACTATCTCGCTGTTCAAAGATGGAGCCCCAACTTCAATCCCTATTGCAATAGGATAAGGAAAGTAGCTATATGGGTGAGGGTACCAAATTTACCATTGCACTGCTACTCAGTTGATTGTATGTGGGAACTAGGGAATTTAATTGGGAAAACTTTGAAAGTCGACATGCATACTTTAGCCCAATGTAATAACACAAGTACTACTGTGGAAAGGGGGAAATTTGCAAGAATTAGTGTAGAAGTGGACCTTAACAGACAGCTTCAATCAAGGTTTGTTCTTCGCTCAAGAATATTTATAGTGTAATACGAAAGCCTCGATGTAATTTGTTTCAAGTGTGGGCAGTACGGACACAACCAGGAGGATTGCCATAACAATAATCAACAGAACAATTTTTCAAATTCAAAAAATTCAAGCTCTGCACAAATGGTGGTCTATCAGGAACAGAGTATGGCTTCATCTTCGTTGAGTTCACCGGCGGTGGAGGTACTGGAGAAGAGGTCGCTGGTGAGTGTGCCGGGAGTCTCCTCTAATGAACAGTACGGAGCTTGGATAAAGTGACTAGAACCTATAGACAAAGACAAGCTAGAGTATACATGGACAGAAAGCAAATTCAGAAAGGGGTAGAGATTGGTAAGATCAAGGAGAAGAACGTTAAACCTGACAATAGATTTGATGTTCTGAGGGAAGATCACGTTGATGATGCTCCGGAAAAGCCTCATAAGATTTTCACTAATAAAGCAACTGCAAAGTGTAACCCCCTCACGGTAATTATATTCAGACTACGAAATTTAAGAGAAATAGAGACCAATAAGACAAAAATCATTTTTATAATCACTCATCTCCAAGAGATGGGGTTAACAATCAAAATATTTAAAACAGAATTCATCTAGTTTCACATTCTTCTTCGAATACAATTACCTGTGCAGTTATTTCACATAATGAATATCAGAGTGCGTAACCGAAATCCCGACAACCCTGGGTTACTTATATATATATATAACGGGTTTAAAGGTTTCCCAAAATGGGGATTACATGACCAAAAATTCATATTTACATCTCATATACAAAGTAATCCCAAAATCCAAAATCCAAAACAGATAACCAACGGTCTAAACTCCAGTATTTCCCTACTAGCCCTAACCACTCCTGGTTGGCCACTTATCCTTGGAACCACTCGCCCTGTTTGAAAATGTTAGTCATTTGGAAAGAGTGAGATTCTAAAGAATCCCAGTAGTAACAAATCATTCATACCACACGTAATCACATAGCATGTAAGCAAATCATCACATAACAGCAGCAACACAAATCACACTCCACCCTCATCCCCTTTTACCGCCGGGATGGCACACCGTCCTAACCCGAACCGTTGTTAGCGACTCAGGGACTGTTGGTATGGCAGTGCATACGAATAGCCTTATGGCTCACATATAGCCTTTCGGCCCACAAATAGCCTTTCGGCTCACATAATCACAAATATCACACCCTAATCTCATCCCCTTTTACCGCCGGGAAGGCATTCAGCCCTTACCCGAACCGTTGTTAGCGACTCAGGGACTATTGGTATAACGGTGCATACACAAGTTCACAAATATTGCAGCATACGAATCCATCACAAACCAATGATGTAACACACATACAATGCATCACATAAGATATAAAGGAAAAGTCACTACCTGAATCTTTCCTAACTTTCTTTGGCTCCGCAGGCTCACGAGGGCGACAGATATCAAATCCTATACCAAATTAGGGACAACCAATCAATTTCTTTTCCAAATGTATATTTCCATAATACTCTAAGTTGGTTATCATTTAGGACTCTTTAAGTGGCTAATAGAGGTCTAAACATATGCCTAAAGGGTCGGGAAACCTACCCTGAAAACCCCTTTTTTGAAAGGTAAAACAGTGATTTTAGACTGGCTTGCTCGAGTAAAGATGATCTCACTCGAGTGATGAGTGACTCGTGCTCGAGTGAGAACGACTCTCACTCGCGAGTGTTTGACAGTGAGCAACTACCCTGACCCGAAAGTGCTCACATCACTCGAGCATGAAACTTTGCACTTGGGTGCTGACTCCAAATCTGCTCGAGTCACCAAAAGTGTAAGACAAAAAGTGAGAACCCGAGAGCACAAGCAACATCAGAGGGACAAGCTCACTCAAGCATACCCCCCAATGCTCGGGTGAGAGGCCTGTACTCGCGAGTGTCAGATCACACTCTTGAGCATTGGCCAGCGAGTGACAACCCGAGAGTAACCCTAACCTTGGACTCACACCATCACTCGAGTAATCCCTTTCTCACTCGAGTGACCACCAACTTCACTCGCGATTACAGAAGTGCACTCGAGCTCCTCTCATAGAACCCAGGCAAAACTCGAAGCAGAAAAGGGAAAATACATGCAGCACTCGAGCATGATCTTCCCTCACTCGAGTGTTGTGCATCAGAGACCAGAAACGCAGCAAATAACAGAAAATTCCCAGATGGCCAAAACTAATGCCAATGACTCCCAAACTTCACATAAAGCACATTAACACTTAACCATGCCTAAGGAACACATTGGCAACTTCCAAAACACCTAAAAACCATTCTAACCACAATCAAACACTTAGGTCTCTATGACACACCCAATGTCCAAATTCCATTCAACTCAATTCAAACTTTCTAAATCAACTCCAATAATCAAATAACTCCACAATAGACTAATTCCAACATCAATTACTATGAATTTCATTCATTCCAAAATAACCATAAATTAGGGCAAATTTTTCAGAATTTCTTAAACTTATCCAAAACTCATAAGATATATCAAAATGTATCAAATGCCTACCTCTTCACTTTTCCAAAGTCAAATTCTTCTCAAACTTCCAATTTCGTCCAACACCCAAATCAACACTATTCAAGATTCTTTAATCACCACAATGAAGCTCTTATTTAGGTGCACAACATTAGAGAAGAGGATTTTAGCGAAGTAGGACCATTACTTACCCAAAATCAAATCTTTTACTTTCTCTTCCCTTACTCATGGTCACCGAAAATGGAGAAAGATGAGAGAGAATATGATAGGTGAGGAAGATGATGATGAAGTGTGATCTTTTCCCTTGACCAATACTCCCACCGAAAATGAGAGAGAAAAGAGAGAAAAGTGGACTTTTGTCCTTTTGTGCCACATCCTATGGTCCACACAATGCCACATGTCACCATCTTCTCACTTCCACTATGAGCTCACACAAGCTTAATGCACAGGATCCCGACCCATATACAACAAATCTCAACCATTGATTTCTAATCACCAAATACTCGTATATCAAATGTACATCATATTTCTCTAAAAGTGTTTAATTACACTAATTACAATCAATATCAGAGTCATTAGCCCTTAATCTCATATTGGGATATTACACAAAGGTGTGGCGAAGAAAGAATGGAGAGGAGCAAGCTTCTAAGGAAGCCAAGGTGATGGGACCTGTTAAAAATAAGCAGGCGGTGCAAACTACGGGAAAAGGGAAGAACAGTACGGCTGAGTTAAAGAAGAAAGGAAAAGCTGATATAGCAGGTAAGGAGAGAGGAGAAAATGACGGGTTAGGTGGCAGATTGAAAAAGAAGGAAGAAGGGGTCAACGTGGAAGAGAAGGGAGAGATGACTGGACCAGACTCTATATTGGAGGAACCAAATTCTTTGGTGGGCCCAGCAGGAGGAGAGAGTGGGGTTGTTTTGGATGTTAATGAATGTGTGCAAACTAACAAAAAGGCCCATAAAATTCAGCCCAAGCGACGCCTTATGGAATTTAAAAGGAAGTTTGGGCTTTCAAATAGATCCCACCAAGTAGTGTTTGGGTCCATGTCACATACTAAACCAATTAACTTGGATCAGCTCCAGGAAATGAGTGGGGCAGGTTTATTAACTATACAAAGCTCTTGTGCCCAATTGCCTAGTAAAGCAGAGTGTGGTATAATTAATAAATCAACTCAAGCAGTTGGTGGTTCAAGGAACGACGAGGAATTTTTAGAGGGGCAATTAAAGGAGTTCCGATGTCCCAATGAGCAGGAAGCAGAAGTAGATGTCACTGCCATGATGGGAGAGAACATTTAAATGCAAGAACTATGGACAGAAGAGATGCCGGTTGGCGATGGAGGTACAGGTATGTCGATTAATGCATGATTCTTGAGGAGTTATGTTGTTTCGGCTCTCTTGCTTTATTATTATTTTAAATATGAATTTCATATCATGGAATTGTCGTGGTGCGGCATCAAGAACCTTTCTGAGACGGGTCAAAGACCTTATCAGAGGTAAAGAAGTGGACTTGTTAATTCTTATGGAAACTCATGTTAGTGGTATGAAAGCTGAGAAAGTTGTTAGGAAGTTGGGTTTTTCGAAATGGATTAAAGTAGAGGCTACTGGGTATACTGGTGGCATTTGGTTACTCTGGAATGATGACAGGGTAAATGTTGGTTATTCCTCCTCTTCTACCCAGTATGTGCATGTCTGCGTGACTGTCCTAGCTACCAATAAATTATTTTGGCTTACTTGTGTTTATGCTGAACCATCTCGGTTAAAGAGATAGACATTATGGGCTGACCTTATATCGATTAGTAACGTCACTAGAGACCCTTGGTTTGTGATTGGGGACTTTAACACTTAATTATCTGTGTCTGATAAAAAGGAGGGCTCTAGCCATAATCACCCAGTGATGCGTCAGTTTGCATATTGTATTGATCGATCCTCACTGGTTGAAGTTGATTTTGTGGGGGAGAGATTTACTTGGGAGAGGAATTTATTGAAAGAGCATTTAGACTGGGGTTTTATGAATGATCTTTGGAACAATCTGTATCCTTTAACTAAGGTTCATCATCTGAACAAATTTGGGTTAGACCATAGACCCCTGTTAGTACAGTGCCAGCCTGGGAGAGTTTTTCGGCATCCGAGGCCTTTATTTAGGTGCCTAGCGGCTTGGCTCCTAGAAGAAGGTTTTTTTGAAGTGGTGGAACAGAGCTGGAATTCTGGTAATTAGCAAGACAAGATAACTGCTTTCACAGAAAAGGCTAGTCACTGGAACAAAAGGAAAGTGGGGAACTTCCATCAAAAGAAGCAAAAGATCATCAACAGGATTGAAGGAATTGAGAGAGCTAGAGTTAGAAGAGACAGCCAACACCTGCTGTAGGCTGAACAGGAATTATGGAAAGAATACAACAAAGCTTTAGCTCAAGAGAAGTTATTATGGTTTCAAAAATTTCGTTGTAACTGGCTAAAATGGGGAGATCGTAATACGAAATTCTTTCATGACTCTGCTATAATTAGAAGATGAAAGAACCGAATTGAAGGGCTAAAGAATCTCAATGGAGATTGGGCCTTGGATCCGATTGAGCTTAGAGAGATGGCTCTAATATACTACAGAGACCTTTTTAATAGTAATCTGGCCAATTTTCATCCGCTTCAGACAACTAATGGTTTTCCTGCTCTAGATATGGAAGATGTGGAGATTCTCAAGGCAAGTGTGTCGGATGAGGAGATAAAGGCTGCGGTTTTTGGTATAGGAGCGTTCAAGGCCCCTGACCCAGATGGTATTCAGGCTTTCTTCTATCATGAATATTGGAATATAGTGTGACAATCCATGGTTTCTTTGGTTAAAGATATTTTTCACAACCCTTCGGACGTTAAAAGTATCAATCATACAAATCTAGTGCTTATCCCAAAGATAGAAAAGCCAAAATCAATCAAAGAGTTCATACTCATTTCCCTTTGTAACGTAAGCTATAAGATTGTTACTAAGGTAGTTAGTCAAAGACTGAAAGCAATCATGCACAAGGTGGTTGGCCATCACCAAAGTAGTTTTATTGCGGGAAGACAAAGTAGTGATAATATCATTATAGCGTAAGAGGTTATCCACTCTATGCGAAATAAAAAGGGGAAGAATGGATGGCTAGCAGTCAAGGTGGACTTGGAGAAGGCCTATGACCGTTTAGAGTGGCCTTTCATCTTAGAATTGGTAAAATATAAAATACTTGAAAAGGCATTTGAAATATTTATTTGAAGCTATGTTTTTTTAAATATTAAAGTATAATATCCTTAAGATTATATGTTAAATGCCAAAAAAATTTCAATAATTTTCCCTAACCAATATATGAGGGGGGGAAAATCCAGATAGGGCAATAGGCACAGGAATTTTAGAATGAAGTATATACTCATAATTCACAACATTTCACAAAAGATATTAAATTTTAAAAATATTTTGAAATTTTAAGGCATCTCCAAAATTATAAGGGAAGATTAGGGGGAAAGACCAAGAAAAAAAATGATATTTATTGTAAAATATTTTTAAAAATATAATTATTTAGAAGGACCAAATTTCAATATAAATTTTAAAAATAATAAATTGCTCTTGGTCAGATTTCATAAAGACTCTCCTTCAATCCCTCCCATGCACATTCTATTTTTAAAAATAATTCGAATTTTTTCCCCACCAAAATTAATACCGCCAAAATCATCCATGACAGGATTGTTTACTTTTTAACTTATTTTTTACCAACATCATCAACATAATCATGTGATCAATATATTAGCATTACATAGATTTTTTAATTAAAAATCACATAAATTTATTTCAAAATAAAAATAAATTATGCAAACTCCTTTCTAATTGTTTTTATAAGATTAAATTGGTCTATTTTACTTACAGAATAATTTTCTTTGGCAGGAGTACGCCTTTTTTAAATCCTTTTGAGTGAAATATAATTTCTTTCATCCTTATTTATTTTTTAGTATTTAATCATATATTTTATTGATATTGTGATATACCATATATCATATGTTTAATGATATTATTTTGTTAAATGAACAACATCTATGTTAATAATTACATCATATATTGATCATATGATTGTGTTGATGTTAGAATTAAAATAAGTTCAAAAAGATCCTCATGATTTTAATTTGGCGGTTTTAATTTTGGACAAAAATAAAATGCAGACTAATTTTGAAAATAGAATGTATGAGAGATTGAATGATAGACTCTAGGCCGTCTCTTTTTTCTCTCCCCTCCTCTCGACTGTTCGAGTGGTGGGAGCTCTTCTCTCTTCGTTGGGCAAGGTTTTTTAATGGTGTCTATCTCCTCTATTTCGACCAGGGATGGAGACGTCCATATTTTGTGTTGATATTCGTTTATTTTCATTTTTCTTTGGGTTTCTTTTGGTGGTATTGATTTTCTTTGTTTCAATAAATCAAGTTAGGAGTTTCAGTAACAACAAATCTCACCTGGTGGCTACGTTTCACTGTTTTTGGGATTGGGAATTGATAACTATAGTCTTATATATTATTGTCTCCATCTGTCAAAAGACTATTATTGATTGTTGGCAATGACGAATTTGAAGTGTATGTCATGGTTGAAAACTGTGCGGTTCATTGTGTAGTTGACAACTTCTCTATCTTGATCTTTTTATTGGTGTTTGTAGGTGTTTTTCCTTCTATGAGATCTTCTCATGAAGTTTCTTCAGCAACCCATCTAGTTGCTTTATTGTCGATAAAAGCGGTAAATCCTTTGAGATAGTTCATCAAACAACCACTTCTTACAATGATTTTGTTGCTGGTGATGGCATTTTTCTACCCACAAATTCTAGTAAAGGGATTATAAAGGTAGTAGGGATATTGACTGTGGCGATAACTCCCTATTTGTAACATCCCAAATTTTATATTCACCAAAAATATATTGTAATTATTTGAGTAATTCAATAAAATGGTGAATATTCATGGAAATTGGATCTTGTGAATTTTGAAATATTCATATTCATAAGGAAATGGGCAAATTAATTCAAGAATCAAATTAAATTACAGAGGTGATAACAAAATCATAATTTTGCCAATTTAGCCCAAGATTAATTATTTTCCAAGTAATTGGAGTTAATTCCAATTAATCAAGGAAAATAAAGGAAAATGCATAATTGGATTATTCTTGTTGGAATAAATCAAGAATTGTGAAATTAAGGGGAATTATGCATAATTCAATTAGGTGAATTATGGAATTAGTGAAAAGCAATTTTTCTTCTCTTCTCCTTCCTAATTTCGTCCAAGCCATGAAGATAAGGGGAGAAATTCAATTTCATGAGAACATGCTACATGAATAAAGTCATGATGGCTAGGCTACATGGGCATAGTACTTATGGCCAATGATGATAAAGGTTAAGTGATTTGCTAGGTTAATTGTTGAGTGTATGATGGGAGGATTAGCTTGAGTGAAGGAATGAAAGAACTTGAGTGCATGAAGGAGTACAAACTTGGACTTAGTTGGATGAGGAATGGGTTAGTTGGAGCAAAGGGGGGAGGACAGTTTTGAGGAGCTAAACAAGGGAAGAAAATTGGTTCAAACTTAATAAGAAGCTAATGGAGTTATCATGAGGGAAGGGAGGATTGTGACAAGTGTCACATTATGGTCCCTTGATGAGATCAAGGGCTAAGAGGTAAGAAAACTCAAATGATAAAACACATTTTCTTCCTCCTCTTGGACATATTTCGGCCAAAGCAAAGAGAAAAGAGAGAGAGTGTGTGAACTTGGAGAAACTTCAAGAGTTAGAGAGAATGAAGAAGAAGAGGTTAAGGTAAGTATGGTTTCATTGGTTTTTCTTATAGCATTTCCTTAGAATCCTCTTCTAAACTCTTGTTTCTCATGAATACATGGTGGTGAAGACACACTTTGAGATCAAGAAGAAAGGGAGGAGGAGCCTAGAGTAAGAGAAAACCAAGAAGCCAAAGAGGGTAACTTAATGAACTTGCTTTCTTGTGGTGTTGTTGTTGTTATTGTTTCTTGACTTTTCAAGTTTCTTGGTTGAATTGAAGAATGGGAAAAGCTATAACCCTAAGGGGTTATGCTGCTCAAATTTCTTTGAATCATGGTTAAGAAGTGTTTAAATGAGTTAATAAAGGATTAGAAGTGGAAAAGTACAAATTTTGGAAGATAAAACACAACTATTTTTTTTTCATTTTCTTTAATATTTCGGCCAGCACTGTTCCAAGGGGTAGGATTTGGATTTTCATGAAATAAATGGTTCCATTGGATTTAGTGGGAAAAAATAGGTGGGGTTACAGTTGGGCACTTTTTTGGTAGAGGCCGAAAAAGCATAATTACGAAAACGCCACTGAAATCCCTAAATAGGGGCTGTCAAGGGTATTTTCGTAATTTTACAATGAATTTGGTGATTTTGAGCCCGAAAATGGATTCCTTGGGCAAAAATACATCAGAATAGCCTTAGTCTAACTTTTGAAAAAATGTGCCATTGGCCCAGGTATGGCGGGACCAGGCCGGGGTCCTAGGGGCATTTTGGTAAAATTCCACCATAGACTAATATAACCACAATAAACACTGCAGAAGTGTTTAAATGGTACGTTTGACGTTTTAGGACCAGGTAGAGAGCCTGAGGGATTGACATGCAAATCGAGGCACGTTATTCGAGGATCAGGGAAGGGCGATTAAGGTAGGGAACTTATCTCTTTTGCATGTATTTGATATTTGTCCTGGTATATTGATGCATGTTATTGCTTTGCTTGATTATGTGAAACATATATGAATAATTGAAGCTCTGTTTCTGTTTATACTATGGTCATATGTATGTTGATTGAAACATTTAACACGCAAATATGTCATTGTGTGAGCATGAGTTATGTAATGCAAGCATGTCATGCATTAAGATTTTATCTTGCATGTATATTAGTATTGCTTTTCTACTGAGATTCCCTAGAATCTCACCTCTCCCCTACTAACAATTTAGACAAGAGAAGACAAAACGTATGCTGAGAACAAAGAGAACCGTATGAGGGGATTGCAGTGGTATAACAAAGATTGGAAGATGTCTCTATTTCACTGGGATGAGTGTAGACACCCACGTAGTGCTATGAGGCTACATTAATTGTAATTATCAAGTACGCACCCCTATGGGGAATTTTCATAATCGTGCACATAATATCAGTATGTTTATGCTATTTATGTGTTGCCCACTGAACTGCGTATCGTTTTCCGTAAATGCTCTGAAATAGGTGAAAATAAGATGAGAGTGTGACACTCTCACCTATTTTAGGGTTAGGTTATTTTTAGGATTCTTTGCATAGTTATGTATTTGAACATTCTTTTTGCAAACTTTTTATTTTGAGTTTGTATCTTTCATTGGGTTAGTTTTAATGAAATATATTTTCTGGTCAAAAAATGAGAGACCGTAGAAAGTTTGACCAAAGATAATTTAGTATTTTTAAATTTATATTTTGAAATTTGATCCTTCTAAATAATTACATTGGTTAAAAACCTTTCCAATAAATTTTTTTTTTCTTGGTCCTTCTCCCTAATTTTCCCAAATTATAACATTTCTCTTTTTTTCATTTTATATAACTTTTTTGGTACAAGAGAGCGCAATTGCAGAATTAAACTAACAGAAATTCAAACTAAAAGGAATTAGATCCATACACGCATTAGCAACTATTAAACTATACAAAAGTATTCTAATCTTTTAATAACATTCAGATACTTCTAATTGGATCCCTTGGCCTTATTAGAATTTTTTTTAACATGTAGGCCTAAACTTATATTTCGATATTTCATATGGATTTCATTGTGGCTCTATATAGTATTGAAAATAATTAAAGATTATGTTTAAAAACATTGATGATAAAGTCTAGAAAATATTTAAAATGACTATTGGAAAAATTCAATTATTAGTTATTAAAAATATTAAAGATAAGTAATAAAAATATGAAAGATTAGTACTGAAAATATGGAAAAAAAGTGATTAAAAATTAACTTAGTAAATACTCTACACCAACAAGGACTTTAGGGTGTCGAATTATATCTTCGCATAACGGACTTTTTGGGAAGTTGACAACAAAATTAAAATTGCTCCTGAAAAAAATTCTTTAAGGATAAAATTGCATCACAAAATACTTTATGATACTTGGCACGCTTAGAAAAATACTTGGAAATCTTGAATCAATCTTCACCTTGTAAATTTTACTTTAATATATATATATATATATATATATATTGTGTGTTGTTTCAACTCAGCATATCATTATTAGTACATTATTGATTAGAAAACTGTCAAGTTCTTCTGATTTTTTTTTTAATTGAAAAGGAGGCCAAACTAGCTTAGTGGGAAATGGAACCTATAACACCCCAAATTTTATTCCCCAATATGCCTTGTAAACATTGATGGCATTTAATGAAATAGAAGGGTGAATTTTGGAGAATGTGATTATGCTGCCAGTGAGATTTCTTGTGAGGCAGTGAATTTGTTGTAAACCCCTCACGGTAATTATAATCGGATTATGAAATTTAAGTGAAATAGAAACCAATAAGACAAAAATCACATTTATAATCACTCATCTCCAAGAGATGGGGTGTCCAAACAAAACGTTTAAAAACAGAATTCATTTGGTCTCACATTTACTTTCGAATACAATTACCTGTGCAGTTATATCACATAATAAATATCATAGTGCGTAACCAAAATCCCGGCAACCCGGGTTACTTGTATATATACAATGGGTTTCAAGTTTCCCAAATATGGGGATTACATATCCAAACGATCCATATTTACAATCATATACATACAGTAATCCCAAAATCCAAAATCTAAAATAGATAACCAACGGTCCAAAGTCTAATATGTCTCTACTAGCCCTAACCACTTCTGTTTGGCCACTTCCCTTTCGAGCCATTTGCCCTGTCTGAAAATGTTAGTCATTTGGAAAGAGTGAGATTCTAAAGAATCTCAGTAGTAACAAATCACTCATACAATATATAAACACAAAGCATGTAATGTTATCATGTTCACCAGCATCATCAGCAACACAATGATCCATGGCTCGCGCCACAAACGATAGCACTCACGGCTATATCACAATGTACTATACCCGCTTTCGCGGTAATCACAATAGCAGCTTTCGCTGTAAACACTATGTTCGCTTTCGCGGTAATTACTATGTCAGCTTTCGTTGTAATCTCGATGCCCACTTTCGCTGTAATCACTATGCAGCAGCATCACAAGGCATAAAGTATCTCGAGGCACAATGTATCACAAGGCACAAAGCTCCACAGGGTATCTCAATGCATCTCAAAGCAGCAGCAGCAACACACAATGCATGATAGGCAAACATACAATACATTTACACAAAGTATAAGAGAGAAGTTACTACCTGTATCTTTCCTGACGTTCTTCGGCACAGTGGGCTCACGCGTCTAATAGATATCAAATCCTATACCAATTTAGGGACAACTGATTAATCTCTTTCCCAAATACTTATTTCCATAATACTTTAAGTTGGTTATCATTTAGAACTCTTTAGGTGACTATTAGAGGCCTAAACATATGCCTAAAGGGTTAAGAGAAACTACCCTGAAGACCCCTTTTTCGAAAGGCAAAACATTGATTTTTAGCTGGCTCACTCGAGTGAAGATGACCTCACTCGAGTGATAAAAGACTCGTGCTCGAGTGAGAACGGCTCTCACTTGCGAGTGTTTGACAATGAGTAGCTACTTCGGCCAAAAAGTGCTCACAACACTCGAGCATAAGGCTTTGCACTTGGGTGATGACTCCCAATCCACTCGAGTAGGGAAAAGCTTACTTGAACATACCCCCCAGTGCTCGGGTGAAAAGGTTTCACTTGCGAGTGTCGGAACACACTCTTGAATATCAACCAGCGAGTGATAACTCAAGAGCAACCCTAACCAAGAATTCACACCATCACTCAAGTGATCCCATACTCACTCGAGTAATCACCAACATCACTCACGGTAAAGGAAGTGCACTCGAGCTTTACTCATAAAACCCAAGCAAAACACAAAGCACAAAGACAAAACACAAGGTAGCACTCGAGTGGGTTCCTCCCTCACTCGAGTGAGGCTATCAAATTGCCAGATCGCAGCAACTGACAGAATTTTCCAGATTGGTCAAAATCATACCCAATGGTTTCTAAACTTCACACAAAGCTCATACTTACTCAAAATGACATAGAGAACCCATTGGTAACCTCCAAAACACTCAAATACCATTTTAACCACAATCTATACCCTTGGGTCTCCATGACACATAACACCCAAATTTCATTCAACTTAATTCCAAACTCCAAAACCATATCCAATACTCAAAGAACTTCACAATAAACTAATTCCAACATTATCCACTATGATATTCATACATTCAAAAATGACACAAAACCAGGGAAAATCCCAGATTTTCACAAACTTCATCAAAAATCACAAATAATATACCAAAATGCATCAAATCCTTACCTCTTCAACTTGCCAAATCCAGAATCTTGATTCTCAAACTTTTAATTTCATCCAACACCCAAATCACCACCTTTCAAGATTCTGAAATCACCACAATGAAACTCTTAACACTATGAACAAAATTAGTGAAGAGGATTTGAGCTTAGGAGGACCATTATCTACCCAAAATCAAAGCTTTCCCTTCTTCTTTCCACCTTCAAGGTCGCCGGACATAGGAGAAGGAGAGAGAAATAGTGAGATGATGAAAATGATAATGATGATGAGTGTTTTCCTTGCCCATACTCCCCCTCAACCGCATAGGAGAGAAAAGAGAGAGAAAGAGTGGACTTTTGTCCTTTGTGCCATATCCATTGGTCCACTTTAAGCCACATGTCCACATCTTATTTAGTCCCTCCATGAGCTCACACAAATGCAAAGTATAGGATTCCGACCCATGGTCAATAAATCTCAACCATTGATCCTTAATCTCCAAATACACTTATTTCAAATTTACATCACATTTCTTCAAAAGTGTTTAATTACACTAATTACAATCAAGATTAGAGTCATTAGCCCTTAATCCCAAATTGAGTCATTACATTTGTCATGTGATTTTGAATGACCAAATGATGGTCAAAAATTGTGAAATATTACAAGATGAAAGTAGACATCTTAAGCTTTAATTTGATAGGTAATGAGTAATTTTTGGAGCTGTATCTAAAATGTTATGAATTTTTGAAATTAGCCCAGAAAAATTGTTGATTTTCTGGAATAGCTTCCAAAAACTAAAAATCTGGGAAT
Organism: Inga oerstediana; assembly: GCA_963210345.1. Lineage (NCBI taxonomy): Eukaryota > Viridiplantae > Streptophyta > Magnoliopsida > Fabales > Fabaceae > Inga > Inga oerstediana. The sequence continues at coordinate 15,030,881 of OY723407.1, read as the reverse complement.
GTTGTGCTTCCAATTGGCAAAAGACTATATTTTTCCTTGAAACTAGACTTAATAAGGGTTTTATAGCCTTTAGAATCACTCCAATACAATGTCTACAAATTTAATTATGATTTTTCAAAATTTGGATAGAAAATTTGTAGAATTTCCAATAAATCCGAAAATGGAAGAAATTTGTGGTGGCAATTTTTAGATTATGAGATAATTGTTATCAACCCATTTTGGCACTAATAAGGACCTAAGGACATTATTTACATTGGCCAAGAAGAGGAAAATATTAGTTGCATGTCATTGGGCTTTATGTACACAAAAGTCAATCTTTTAGAATTTTGGGAAATTAGCTAAATACGACATCAGCATAATATAAAATGACATAAGCCAAGTATTATAAAAGTAATTGTGCATCTTCTTCCCTCCTCTAAACTAGCGGTATTTGAGAAAGAATGAGAGAGAGAGAGAGAGAGCTTGAGAGCAACTAAGTGAGAAGGAGGAGAAAATTTGCCAGGTAAGATTGATTTCTTCAGTAAATTAACTCCTAATTTGTATAATCCTCCTTCTAAACTTCTCTGTTATATGAATTAAAGTGTTAGGAAGAAAATTTTGAAGTTGAAAGGGGCTAGGGTTTCGGCTGTCAACACCCGTTTCCATTTTGATATTTGAAGAGTAATAAAGACTAGATTCCATTGGCATACAGAAAAGTACATATACACTGATAAAAATATTTGTTTACAATCCAAAGTCATCCGTCGATAAAATACATAGTACTACAATATTTCCCAATAATTACAAGATTTCCCAAACTATCTTAAGCATAAACTAACTATAACTACTGACTTTAATCTTGCCTCAAGACACATGCCAATCACTTCTCAGCATCTACGCCTTTGCCTTTTGTTCCACTGGCACCCGCTAAGATGTTTGTTTAGAAAAAGGGGTGAGATTCTAAGGAATCCCAGTAGAAACATGCTATCATTCATATAAAATGTGAAAAGTAAATATGATATGCACCATGTATGCATTAATTAATGAACAATATAAACATACCATCTACATGTATACATGAGTAGGGCTCAGCCCCACTAATCTGCAATGGTTGGATTCTCGCCAACTCCTAATGTAAGTGCCCCTGGAACTAATTGCTCCTCTCTAGGTAAAACATATTGATTAATAAAGTATATTTACAAATAATGGCATCCACACAATCATATAACGATGACATGATGTATGAACGATAATGTCCCTACCTCAAAGTTCTTTTAACCCTTTTTTAGTGTGCCTCGTAAAACGTATTGCTTACGACTTCCGACTCAGTCCTAAAATATTAAATGTACAAGAAATAGGTCATAACCTATCTAGACATCATTTTAGATACTTCCATAGTGTTTCTTGTGGTTATATTAGCCTATAGTAAAAATTTACCAAACCTGGCCCTGCCGTACTCGGCCCAATGGCACGCTTTTTCAAAATTTAACTAGGGCTATCCTGACATATTTTCACCCAAGGAATCCATTTTTGGGCTTGAAATTACCAAATTCAATGTCAAATTACAAAATTGCCCTTGACAGCCTCGTTTTAGGGTTTTATGGGTGTTTTCATAATTATACTTTTTTGATCTTTTCTGAAAAGTGACCAACTGTAAACCTACCTATTTTTGCCTCCTGAATCCATTGGAATAATCAAATAATTGAAAATCCAACTTCTTCCCCTAGATTTGTGCTTGGTTGAAACTTCCTCTAAGAAAAGGAAAATTTGGAGTTTTGTGTTTTAGCTTCCAAAGCTTATACCTTTTCACTTCTAATCCCTTATTAAGTTGTTTAAACACATTCTAATTATGATTCAAAGAAATTTGGGCAGCATAACCCCTTAGGATTTGGACTTTTCAAATTTACAAACTTAATCAAAAATCACCAAATCCAACTACAAACCTCAACAACAACATCATACTAGTATAGATCTAAGGTTTGTGAAGTTACCTCTTGAGTTTTCTCTCTCTCTCTCCTTGAGCTCAAGATGTGTCTTCTAAACCATTCTTCCATAGAGAAGAAGAGTTTAGAGAAGGTTTTCATGTAAGATCACAAGAAAATGCTTAAGAACCAACACTTACCTTAAGCTTCCTCTTCTTCCTTCTCTCTAGAACTTGAGAGCTCTTGAACTCTCTCTTTCTCTCTCTTCTTTCTCTTGTGTTGGATGAAAATGACAAGGGAAGATGAAGGAAGAGTTTTTATAAAATATCTCTAATATCCTTTAATCACTTGATTTCCATCAATGCATCACATGGTGACACTTGGCATTAGCTTTATCTCTTTCCAATTGATGTCATAAGGCTTCAATTAGCCTTGAACTAATTTTCCTCTCCCTTTGGTTAGCTCAAAACTATCCCCCTCTCATGCTCTCGCTAACCAAATGGCTTCTTCCAACTAATCCAACTTTGTGCTCAAGTGTTGTACAAGAAGCATTATTTTAACACAATTAGACATGTGCTGATCTTTAACAATTATAAACTAATCCCTTTACCATAGGATAGTGACACTTGACATGTTTATAAGCCAAATAATTATTTCCCTTCCTATTTTCTTTATTGCACAATTTACACAATTGCCAACACATTTTATTTTCAAAATTTCGGAATAGTGCCAATTTTGGCAGATTTTCTGCCCAAATTTTGAAAAATCATAACTAAATTTTTAGACATTGTTTCGGAGTGATTCCAAAGGCTATAGATCCCTTATTGAGTCTAGTTTCAAGGAAAAATATGGACTTTAGCCAGTTAGAAGCTCATCATTCCCAGATTTCACTTCTTTGACTGCTGCTCCAGAGACTTTACAGATTTTCTGGGCTAAATTCAAAAATTCATATCTTTTTTCATATAGCTTCAAATGATTCATATGACATATCAAATTAAAACTTGGGATGTCTACTTTCATCTTATATAATTTCATAATTTTTGCTTATCATTTGGTCTTCCAAAACTACATGACAAGCTCACTGCCTCGCAGGCGGTTTCACTGAAACACTGTTCACCTTTCAATTTTCAATATTTAATTCCTTTGGCCTTAAATATTCACCATTTTATTGAATATATAAAATAATTACAATATATTCTTGGTGAATAAAATTTGGGGTGTTACATCAGCCATAAGGGGTAAAGCCAGAAGGAAGCTAAGGTGACTTTCTAGACTTCAATCTTTGGTTATCTGGTTGTTGTGGTTAGTTTAATCGGTAAATTTCTGTTGAATTTGCTGTGATTGTAAATTTGGGAAAATGTTGAACCCTAAACGTTATACTGCCCAAATTGAGTCTGAATGGTAGTTATAATATAATTAAATAGTTAATAAAGTGATTAGGAGTAGAAAGGAGCAAGTTTGCAGAGTTAGAATTGAAAACCCCCAACTTTTTCAGGAGAATCCTGGGCTTCAACCAACTCTAGTTCAAGGGGTTAGAGTTATATTTTTGATAATTTGATGATTCCATTGAGTTTAGGAGGGAAAATTAGGTGGGGTTACAGTTAAACACTTTTCCAGAAAAGCCCTAAAAAGTATAATGACCAAAACGCCCTTGAAACCCTAAATTCGAGCTGCCAAGGGCATTTTTGTCTATTGGCAGTAAATTTGGTAATTTCAAGGCCAAAAATGGATTTCTTGGGCAAAAATATGTCAAAATAGCCTGGGTCAAAATTTCAGGAAAAGTACGGTGGACCGAGTGTGAAGGAGCCAGGTCGGGTCCCATGGGCATTTTGGTAATTTTTCAATATAGACTCATACAACCACTAGAAACACGATAAAAGTGTCTAAATTAGTACATGAATGGATTTTAATCTAATTCTTTTACATTTGGAAATTTAGGATTGGAGAGTAGCCCGAGCCGGACACAAAATGTTGGACTGATAGAAAGGTACAAGAGAAGGACTCAGAGACCGGACTCAAAGACCAGAGGTAGGGAACTTACCTTATTTGCATATATTTGATATCTCTACTCATGTAATGATGTATGTGATTGCTTTACTTGATTGTGTAGAGCATATTTGAATAATGAAACTTTGTTTCTATTTATACTGAGGCTATGTTATGTTGCATGAAACATTAAGCATGCAGAATTTCATTATGGGACATGCATCTAGTTAAAGCTAACATGTCATACATATAGTATTTATCTTACATGCATTAAGGTAACTGTTTTCCTCCTGAGATTCTTTCGAATCTCACCCTCCCTTACCAACAATTTAGACAAGTGAAAATAGGAGGTGTATTGAAAGTGTAACGCCCCAAATTTTAATTAAGAGCTAATGATAATTATTGGGGATAATTATTGAATTAAGGTGGAATAATTATGTGTTTGTGGCAATATTAATTAATATGCCATGATTAGTGGAAATTGAAAGAATGAAATTATGGGCCATAAGTTAGTATTTAATGGGGAAATTAATTACTAACTAAGGAAAAAATGAGATATGCGATTAAATGGCTAATGGAGGGATTAGAGTAGCTAATTGGTGACTTATTTTGGGTAAGCCAATAGCAATCTGACATGTGGCAAATTGGTGAAGAGAGGGAGGAGTGGAAAAGTCGACTTGGGTTACTTTAATATTTTCTCTCTCCTCTCTCCCCTCCTTTTTCGCTGAAGCAATATGGTTAGGGGGGATGTCATCATTCTTCATCTCCTACCTCACTCTCATCTCTTATCTCTCTTTCCTTTCTCTATTTTTTTCGGCAGCCATGGGAGCTTAGGAGAGAGAAAGAAAAAGCTAGAATTTAAGGTAAGATAATGACCTCTAATGCTAAATTTCACTTCATTAATATTGATCCTTGAGTTGAGAGCTTCAATTTGATAGTTGTAGTTTCTCCATTGGTGGTGATTTGAGGAGTCACGAAAATCTGGTAGTTGGAGAATCAAAAAGTGTCTTTGGAAAAGTTGAAGAGGTAAGTGAAACCAATCCTTCTATCTATGTTTTATGCTAAATGATTAAGATTGGAATTTCTGGAATTTATGTCCTATTTTCATTGGAATAAGGTCATTGGTAGTTTGGCATGTTATTGGTATAGAAGTGGGTGTTTGATATGAGTTTTGGATAGATAGATTGATTTGGGATTGAAATGATTGAGTTTAATGATTTTGGAATGTTAGTGATTAATGTTGCCCAAAACCAAAGCATGATTATGGAATGGGATTTTGATCATTTTGATGGTTTTATTGGATTCCTTGAGTGATTTTATGAGATGATAGCTTTGGTTGAAGTTTTGGTTCCCTTTGGATCAACTGGGCAAGTGTTGGGAGGTATGGTCAGTTTTTCTACATTTTCTGGTTTATGATAGAATCACTTGAGTGATTTGGGGTTCACTCAAGTGTGGGATGAACATCACTCGAGTGGTGATGAGTTCCACTCGAGTGCGGTAGTGCAATTATCAATTCTGCTCTCTATTTCTGTTGCACTTCCGTGGTTAAAGGCAAGAGTATTGTCTCACTTACAAGTGTTGTGAGTTCTCACTTGAGTGAGCCTCCTCTCACTCGAGTGCAGGTGTATTTGACACCATGAACTCTCTTCTCGGGTCTTCACTTTCTGTGCTTCACCTCTTGGTACTTGAGTAAGCATTTGGTTGTCACTCGAGTATGGCATTCTGAACTCGAGTGTTGTAGTCTTTTGAAGGTTCTTGTGCTCTCGGGTGTATACTCGCTGTTCATTACTCTCTAATACCTAAGTGTAGACCGTACCATCACTCGAGTGAGGTGTTCTTCACTCGAGTATCCGTACAATATCACTCGAGTGAGGCTATCTTAACTCAAGTGTCTCAGTAAAAAATCATGTCTTGTGCTTCCAAAAGGGGATCTTTGGGATGGTTCTTTCAATCCTTTTTAGGACTTGTGTTAGAAGCATATGTGAAGGCTTAAGTCACAGTAATGATAACCAACATTAAGTGTTATGAAAGTGAGAACTTGGAGTGGAGAATAACCCGATATCCTTGATTTGGTTTATAGGGTTCGATATTCTCCCTGATCGTGAGTAGCTGGTGCTGGAGCACACGTGGAAAGAATAAGGGTAGGGAACTTACCTCTCCTGCATGTATTTGATAATTGTGTTGGCGTATTGATTCATGTTATTGCTTTGCCTGATTATGTGAAACATACATGAGTGATTGAAGCTCTGTTTCAACTTATGCTATGACCATGAGTATATTGTTTGAACATTGAGCATGCTGATATGTCATTGTGTGAACATGGATTATGTATTGTAAGCATGTCATGCATTAAATACTTATCTTGCATCCATATTAGTATTATTTTCCTACTGAGATTCTTCAGAATCTCACCCTCCCCTACCAACAGTGTAGACAGGGCAAGTGGATAAAGATGGAGCAAGCAACCAAGGGCGGTTAGGTCTCCTTATGGGCAAGTGCATTGGTAGTTGGTTATCGTTATATGTTGGTATAATTGTATATGTTTGGTTGTATATATTTAGAGGACATATTGGATTGTGTTCGGAAAGAGTATTGTGTAATCCCCATTTGAGAATTGTAAAGGGCGTATGTGTCCTATGAATCTTTAGTAAAGGTTTGAACCCGAAATTACCGGGATTATTATTGTGCACTCTGATATTTATATGAATGTGATTTATCTTTGTGTAGTAATTGTATCCGGAATGTGAATGTGAAACCAGATTGATTATATTTTTGAACTGCTTTTTCTAGACACCCCATCTGGAAGATGAGGGATTATAAATGTTGTTTTTGTCTTATTGGTCTCTATTTCACTTTAATTGCGTATTTCGGATATAATTACGGCAGGGGTTACAAAAAGTAGAGAAGAGAACCATACGAAAGGAATGCAGTGGTGGAACGAAGATGGGAAGATGTCTATGTTTCATTGTAACGGGTTTAAATACCCCAGTAGCTTGTGCGGCTACATCATTTGTAATTGGTATGTACGAACCCCTATGGGGAATTTTTTTCCATCAGCACCTATTATCATTATATTTATATTATTCCTGTGTTGGCCACCAAACTACGTATCATTTTTCGCAAATACTCAAAAAAAGGTGAAAATAAGAAAGGGTATGACAGAATCCTCTATCTCCTCTAAGGAGACTACTTTGCCACCAAGACAATGCACCAAGTGCCACTACTTCACACTTTGAGGTTATTTGCCTTAAAATTTTTAAATCTAACAAGAAATATTTACATATTCTATGAGTACCATGCCATCTTAACTCTATTTAATAAAAACATAATAACTCATATCATTTTAATCTTAGTTAGCAGGTGACTCATGTGAAAAAAAAAATTAATATTATTTTGTTTTCATGAAAAATATGAGTTCATCATTCTGTTTTATTTTTTTTCAAATTAATATGTGTATTTTTCTTTTAAAAAAAGTAAAATTTGAATTTTTCAGGTGAGTTAACTGCCAACTAAGATTAAAATGATATGAGTTATTATATTTTTATTGGATAAAGTTAAGATAGCATGGTACTCATGGAGTATGTAAGTATTTCTCATATCTAACTTTGAAAAGAAAACATGAAGTATATGACATATGTACTTTCAGGACATATATGTACCTTAATAAAAATGACATGAATGACATGTGGAGTGTCATATGTAACACCCCAAAATTTATATTCACAAAAAATATTGTAAATATTTGGGAAATTCAATAAAATGGTGAATATTTATAAATTTGGAATTTATGAATTTTATAAATGTTCATTTTTGTGAGACATTGGGCAAAAATAATTATGGAATTAATTTGGGTAATTTAAAAAGCCCAATATTAAGGTCCAAATTAGAGGAATACAAGAAAATAATATTTGGCCAATACTAATGTTAATTTTGGTCATATGATATTAGAAATTAAAGGTAAACAATGTTTTCGGTGAAGTTTCCTATGCAGCAGTGAGTTGGTCATATGGTTTTAGAAGAACAATGATGAGCAAAAATTATGAAATTTTATATGATGGAAGTAGACATCCCAAGCTTTAATTCGATAGGTCATGTGAATCATTTGAAGCTATATGTAAAAAAGATATGAATTTTTGAAGTTAGCCCAGAAAAACTGGAAAGTTTCTGGAGCAGCATCCAAAGATGAAATTTCTAGGAATTGTGTGCTTCCAAATGGCTAAAGTCTATATTTTTTTTTCTTGAAACTAGACTCAATAAGGGTTCCATAGCCTTTGGAATCACTCCAATTCGATTTTTCTAAAACTAATTATGATTTTCCAAAATTTGAGCAAAAAATCTACCATAAATTTCTGAAATCCGAAATTGTTTAAAATTAAATTAATAATTAAATATAATATAATATAATATATGATATTAAATATCATCTCCTTCCTTCCTCCAGCCCATTTTCGTGCCATTTCAGATCTAAACTAGAGAGAGAGTGTGAAATTTTAGAGAGACAAAAAGAAGAAAAACTTGTAAAGGTAAGTGATTTCTTCGGTTAATCAGTTCCTAACGCGTATAACTTTGACCTTAAGCTACTTCTCTTTGTTCCTTAACGTTTAGAGGCTCCAAAATCTGTGGTTGAAGGGTTAGGGTTTCAGCCATATTGAAGAATAGCTAGTAGGAGCTTGAGGTAACTTCCAAACCTTCGTATATTAACTATTCTGGTTGCTGTGGGCAATTTAATCGGTGAAATTTCGCCGGATTGCCATTGGTTTTAAATTTTGGAAATGTGTGTGCATAAGGGTTATGCTGCCAAATTTTAGTTCAAATGGTTGTTATAACTCAATTAGATGGTTAATTAAGTGGTTTGGAGTACAAAGGGACATATTTAATGAGCTGAAATTGCAAAACCCCGATTTTTCCCGGAGAATACTATAATTTTGGCCAAGGATGTTAGAGGGCCTTAGAGTTGGATTTTAAATGAATTGATGGTTCCATTGGATTCAGGAGGGAAAATTAGATGGGGTTACAGTTGGGCACTTTTCCAGAAAAGGCCGAGAAAGCATGGTTACGAAAACGCCCCTGAAACCCTGAAAATCAGGGCTATCAAGGGTAGTTATGTAATTTGACTTTGAATTTGATAATTTTGAATCCGGAAATGGATTCCTTGGGTGGAAATATGTCAAAATAGTCTTAGTCAAAATTTCGGGAAAAGTGCAGCTGGGGTCCCGAGGGCATTTTGGTAAATTTTTACCATAGGCTAATATAACCACAATAAACACTATGGAAGTGTCTAAAATGATACATGGATATGTTATAACATATTTCTTGTACATTTGGTATTTAAGGACTGAGTTAGGAACCTGGAGTTGGCACGTTCCACGAGGAGAGCATCTCGAGGTTAAAAAGGGTTGAGGTAGGGACTACTTTCTCTCATATACTATATGCCTATTGTATGTTATGTGTTATTGTATTTTGTGATATGAATGCATCTAGAGGCACAGTACCTGGTTGTGGTTCGGTGCCCAGCCAAAGTATATCGAAAATCTTAGCTGTGGTCGGTGACTCGGCTGAGGTACATGTTGTAACGCCCTCCGTAATTATATCCGAAATACAACATTAAAGTGAAATAGAGACCAATAATAATCAAAATTCATTTACATTCCCCATCCTTAAGATAGGGTTTTCACAAATTTCTTTAACAAACACTTTAACCTGGTCTCACATTCACATTTCGAATACAATTACATTGCGAAGATAATTAACATTCATAATATATCAGAGTGCACAATAACAATCCCGGCAATTCCAAAATGACACAAAATATATGTCCATTTTGAAGCTTGGGATGTGAAATTTAAGACTGGAAAGTTTCACAATTTTATGAAATCATTTGGCCATTCAAAACGTCAACACAAATAAACTTCCTAGAACAGAGTTCCAAGGGACAAATTCCAATTTTCTACCAAAGTGTTCAATGACTCCAAAATCAATAACCAAACTTATTCCCATGATATTTTCCATAAGGAACACAATGGTAACCTCAAAATGACTAAAATCACAACCTATCAACATGCCCTGTTTTGACCAAAGCACAAAACCAACACAAAAGGTGCCAAACTTCACATTGAAGCTTCAATACAATTCTATCAATACAAAACACTAAACAATGCACCATTTCTATGACAACAACATATTATACTCCCCAAGACCCTAAATCACGAAAATTAGGACTAAAATTCCAGAAATTCAAGGTCAAACAAATGGCCACAAAACTTATATGAAAATGAAGCTTTCACTCACCTCAACAACTTTCCCAAAGAAGTTCTTTGATTCACCCAAGTCCATAATTTCATGAGAGCTCAAAAACCACCAAATGAAAAATCTAAAACCATGTAATTGAAGCTCTCAACACAAGGAACAACTTTATAGAAGAGAGTTTGAGCATTTGAGGTCATTTAGAGGGTCAAATTCTTACCTATCTCAAGAGCTTCTTCTTCTTTTTCTGCAGCCATGGCAGCCGAATAGAGAGAGGAATGAGAGAGATGAAGAGAGTGGAAAGAGATGAAATGAACTACTCTCATTCCTCCCATACTTGTGACAGCCGCATAGAGAGGAAAGAGAGAAGAGAAAATCATTTTAAAATGTAACATTTGACTTTTCTACTCCTCTCTCTTCATCCTCACCTTTTGTCACATGTCTCCACCTCATTGGCTCTCATAAAGCAAGTAACTAATTAGTTACTCTAATCACTTCATTAGCCATTTTAATTTCACATATCATGCCCTCTTAATTAGTAATTAATCTCTTCCATTAACCACTAATTTAGAGCCATTCTTTCAATTTTTCCAACAATTATGGCATATTAATTAAAATTGCCATATAATACATAATTATTCCACTTTAATTCGATAATTATCCTCAATAATTACCATTAGCCCTTAATCGAAAATTGGGGTGTTACATATGTAGGGGTTCTAACTCGATGTTTGGCCCTAAAACGTGTGTACATATATGAATCAAATCGAACTTTCATTTTACTTAATATGGTGCATTGCATATTTAATTTTCACATTTTATATGTCGATAGTTTGTTTCTACTGGGATTCTTCAGAATCTCACCCCTTTTTTTCTAAATTAAAATGTATCAGCGGGTGCCAGTGGTTCAAAAGGCAAGGACACAGTTAAGGAAAACTGATAGGCACGTTTCCCGAGTCACAGCCGATGGTTATATTTAGCTTGTACTTGGAATATTTTGGGATATTTTGTACATATTTGTAATTATTAGTGAATTTTGTCTGTTAATGTCTATCTGTAAACAAATACTTTTATCAGTATATATATACTTTTCTGTATGCTTGTGGAACTTGGCCTTTATTACTCTGTGAATATCGAAATGGAAATGGGTGTTGACATCACCTCAGCATATTTGGTCAATTAACGGTTAAATTTAACTGGGATAATGACTAAGGTAAAATGGCCCCATTTTTTACACTTCTGAGTTAAAATTGCCTATCGAAAAACTTCTGGGGTAAAATTACTTGTCAGTTATAACTTTCAGGGCAAAATCGCTCCCTTAAACCCCTTTTTTTTTTTGTAGAAAAAAAAACTTGGAAACTTGATTCACCTATGATAGGAATAAAAATTGCATAATAAAATATTTTAAGGTACTAAATATTTCTCAAAAAATACTTTAGTGTGCCAAATGCATCTTAAACCTTTAAAAAATGATGTCATATAAAAGATAATTGGTGTTGCTCGATCGTCGAACAGCGCACTAGCACTTGTTCGTTTATATATGTTATAAGTATGAATCCAAACATTATATACAAAATTCAAAACAAAATAAAAATTGTGTATATATACTTGATGATTTTAGAGCATAACCATGAAAGATTTAGAATGTTGGCCTCCATTTTGTGTACATGATGCTTATACATCTCTTCACCATTGGAACCATAATCAGGAATCCATTTTCAATTTTTTAAAAAATTAAGTATATCGTTTTAAGAAAATGTGTCAAGAATATGTTATAAAGTTGCTCGGGCTTATTGGCTGATTTAGGCTGACATTTGTGATTTGACTCGTTTGTGCTTGTATATGTTAGGTCACTAGTATTTGTATCCCAACTTGGAGCTGGTCTTTGTTATTCAAAAAAAGAGTTGCCCGGGCCATTAGAGTACAAATTTTGGAAGACAGACAAATCATAAAGTATATTGTTTTAAGAAAATGTGTAATGGAGAGATGTTTGGAGTTCCTATTAGATTGTCAAGAAAATTATCGTATGCTTTTAAACTAATTGACCATTATTCCTCTAACAACTCCATAAAAATCACAAAATTAATTAATTAATCGATTGAATGAATGAATAACTCATTGATCAACATAACCCCAAAAAAAAAAAAATTCCCTTCCACTTTCCCATAATTAGGGCTGTTTGGATCATGGAATTTGTTGGAATGAAAAGAAAGGGAAGGGAACATAATTAAAAATATTTTGCCACAAAGATATTTGGTATGCACTAGAAAGAAAAATGGGATGAAAGGAAACTTTATATTTGATATGATGAAAATAAGATAGGAAAATAAGGTGAATGACAATTTTGTTGTTGATTAAATAATTAATATTTAAAACAAGAAAAGAGAAAACAAGGTATATTCTCCCCCTTCTCTAGGCGCCTTTTCATTGGCGACTGGCGAGGAATCCCAAAACGAACCTTGATGGAAAAAAGAACACACTCTATTTGCCCCTATTTTCACCTATCGAATAGAGCACTAAGCAAAAGCCAATGTCCATATGAATTCATTCAACATTGGCATATATGTTTCATTCATCCATACACATACGTGATTAGGGTTGTTTAAAGTGTTCTGGTTCCAGTTGTTCAGTTCTGGTCCCGGAACATTTTGATCCCGGGAATTTCCCGTCCTGGCCGGGACCGGGACCGGTCACACATCTTGTGATCCCGGTCCCAGTTTTTTTATTTTTTTTATTTTTTTTCTTAAAAATTAAGTTATTGTTTTATTTTTGTATTTTTTATCCCATAATTTAAGTTACCATTTGATAAAATATGTATCACATATTTAGTTAGAGTTAAACTATATATATCGTGATACTAATCCTATTATATAATGTATAAAAATAATAACAAAAATGATAAAGGTGATCATAATAATAATAATAAAATATTATTCTTCAATTCTAGATCAATTTGTGTGATTATTATGGCCTTATTAGATGTTAAATAATTACTTTAAATACTAGATTATAAAAAATTTAACTAAAATAATAATATTTTTTAAATTTAATTTTTTTTTAAAAAAACATGAAATTCCCTGTTTGATCCCGATCCCGCCCGGGATTACTGGGACCGGGATCAAACCGAGACCGGGACCGGAAGTGATGGATCCTGGTCCCGGTACCGGTTCCGAATTTAAACACCTCTATACATGACCATCACTAAAGTATACAGAAGTGTGCCAAAATACTCAGAATAAGTGTGGAATGCCTTTGCAATTAATGAGTGGCTCATGGTTAAGCATGATTAAAAAATTTTTACTCTTAATCATGACATACCCATCATGTACATGTGGTCAGAGCTAATTACAATAGAAATAATTTCACATGTCTACTTGAATGCACCTCATGGTAGCTCATAGTTACTTATGACTTAACTAATTTTACTTGTAACTATGATATGCTCATCACTTGCATCTGGTGAACACCACTCACTTTATAAAGAATTCTACATATTTAGCCTGTTGCACCTAACGGGTGCATCATAATAAAGCCATATTCGGAACTTTTGTTCTAGACGTTACATTCCCACCATTTTCATCTGCTCAGATCTAGTGACACTTAGGAATGAGCACTTCGCTTTCGCCAACAACAATACCAGAAACAATGGGCACATAGCATTCTCATTGATCCAAGAAATCCACTTGTTAGCTGTTGAAAGACGTCGAGGTCGTTGGCGCAGTAAGGAATCCTTCCGCTCTTATTTCTCTATGTCAGTAATGGCAAGCTCAAGCTACTCAACTTTTGTGGATGGCACCTAATTTTTATCACATTTTAAGGGGCAATTGTGTCTTTTGGTCAGTTACAACGTGGTATGAAATTTGATTCCCACCAAAATTGGAGGGAAGCCAAATTCATTTACATAAAGCAAACTGATTTCACACCTCAAAATAATTTCCTACCAAATTGTCCTGCCAAATAACTGCAGCTTCCATTTTCTTCGCCCAATTTTCATTGATCCAAATGGGCCGCTAGTTTCTGGAAGAAAGCATATACTGGAAGGGAGAGATTCCTTAACGAGGATGCAGAAGAAGTCACAAGTCTTATGATGATTTGATGGTGAGATGATGGAAGGATTTGATAGGAAGATAATGATATGATAATGACCAGCATCATATTCAAGTTTGAAATCTAATCTCACTCAAATTTTAATTTTGTCCTTCCCAATTCACCTTTTCACCCTTCCTAACAACTCTAATAATTTTGCAACTACCCCCATTAAAAAAAAAAAATCTCCTCATTTTTGGCTAAGTTAACCGTTTTTAAGTTCGCAACTTGAAAAAAATAAATATCAAAGTGTATACTTTGATGCGTTTAACCTTCTGGGAGGCATTATCATGGAAATTCAATATATGTCGTGCGGAAAGGGGTTTGTGGAGCTATACACCATATGTACAAGGACAATATTAGACTGACTTTTCGGCTCATGAAGGTCATAATAATAGGTGCTTGGGCATGTTTTTGGAAGATACGCATACTGTCATTAGTACAGAAAAGGATTTTTAGACCATATCATTTAGACCGGTTATATCGGATAAGGTTTTAAAAATATGACCGGTGGCATTTTTGTAATTATGATGAAATATTAAGACCGGTTAATAATATAACCGGTCTTAAAAATACTTTTAAGACCGGTTGTTACTATAGTAACAACCGGTCTTAAAAATAATTTTCAGACCGGTTACAAAACAACCGGTCTTAAAATATATACAATAAAAAAAATAAAAATATGTAATATATTTTCTAGACCGGTTTTAAAAATAACCGGTCTAGAAAATATTATCTGAGTTAAAGACAATCATAAAAATAAAATGTTTATTATTTTTAAGACCGATTGTAAATAAGAACCGGTCTTAAAAATTCAAAATTTTAGACCGGTTATTAATTAATAACCGGTCTTAAATATATATTTTAAGACCGGTTTTAAAAAAGAACCGGTCTTAAATGTTATTTTTAAGACCGGTTTTAATTGACAACCGGTCTTAAAATTGACTTGGATTTCAAAACCCACCTAAATTTAGCTCTGAAATTTCATTTCAAAACTCAAGTACATCAGCGAAACCCCTGCGTCTGTTCGCGGCATCTCCTCCTTTCCCCTTCTCTTCTCCGTCCTTAACTTCGCCGCCGTCAACGGAGATTTACTGTTGAATTCATTGTCGGAAGGCTATCGTCGTTTGTTCCCTCCGATCGGTTTCGTTCTCAACCTCGTTTTTATTGTCAGGTTTGTGTTTCCATTTCGTTTTTGGGTTTTTCATTGAAATTATGAGATTACTTATCCTCCATTTTCTTTGTTCGATTCCTGCAGCAAGTGTCCAAGGACTGTTCAAATCCAAAGGAATAAGAGGATCCTCAAGCAAAGGTTTAAGGTACGGTTGAATTATTCTGAAATTGAGGACGTGGGTTCATTTTGGTGGTTTTCCATTTGCATTACAGACTATAGTTTAAGCTTGTTACTTCTAGTGGACCTGGGTTAATTATTCCATTTGAAAGTGATGATTTTGAGAGTCATAGTGATGATTTTGATCCTAGTACGTTGAAGACTATAGTTTAAGCTTGTTGCTTCTAGTGGTGTAGCTTCTGTTATATTGTTTTGTTTGGTTTAAGCTTGTTGCTTATGTTATATTGATTTTGTAGCTTCTGGTTTCCTTCTTTTGATTCGGGCCTGCGATTTGAATTTAAAATCTTTACCTTATGCATTGCAATTATTTGTTCATGTTTGCATAACTTGGAAATTGCTTTTGAACGATTCCTTTGTAGATAGTGCCGTGTTATAACAATAAGCACCGTGTAGCAAAATTGCCTTAAATTGTGTTCTTAAAGTGTTTTTAGACAATGAGTCGTCCTAGTGAGGGTACTCCCGATCCAACTAATCTAAATCAAAGCGAGCCTAGCAATGCTCCGAGTTAGGAACATAATGAGCCACGTAACCGGCCTAGACGAAGGGGTAGGAGAGCCACCCGATTGAGAGACATTCCTCTCAATCTGAATACCGGGGGAAAGATTCCGATTGAGTTTGATAGATATTGGAAACCAATCGGGCCTAATGCCCAACGGTATAGGAGTTTTGTTGGCCTCCTAGCACACAACAAGCCCAGCATCTTGATAGAGCAGTGGAGAAATGTTGATAGAGGTGTGAAGTGACATATTTGGGAAACTATCCAGCTCACTTACGACATTCTTGAGAGTGAAGTCTTGTATGACAAGACAATGACGTATTGTGATGAACGCTGGAGGAAGTTTAAGACAAATCTAGCCAATAATTACGTGCATATCGAGGTGGAAGAAAGTCAGCCTCTTCCTAATCCGTGCGATCAGTATTCTTTTATTGACGAACAAACTTGGCAAGAATTTAGACGGCTTCGGACTACTCCAGAAGCATTGGTGAGTTGTTGACTTATTTTGCAATTGATTTGCTTATGAATTATGAATTGTCTTTATTGATTTACAATAACTTAATTTTGATTTCTTATTCGCAGGAAAAAAAGGAAAAAGGCCCAAGAGAGTGGTAGAAAGAATGATTGCCCCCATACAATGTCTCGTGGGGGTATGCGAAAGCCGAAAAAGGCTTGTTGGCGGCCAAACGGAAGAGATTGGAAGAAGCAGCTCAATCCGATCCTTCTGTTCTTCTTTCTCCACCATCTCCGATACGTCGAGAAGAGAAGTGGTTGTTCACTCGCCAAAAGAGGAGCGGGTCTTATACGAGTGAACAATCTCGTGTAGTCGGTGAGAAAATTGTAAGTATTGTTGTTAACTTGTTGTTATTAATTATTTAGTAAACAAATTTCATTACTAATATTTGTCATCTGTCTTATAGGAGGAGCTTCAAAAAAAACAAGCGGAGGGATCGTTTAGGTCGGATGGGAGGAATGACATCCTGACTGTAGCTACAGGAAAACCTGAGCATCCCGGCCGTGTCAGGGGGATTGGAGGAGGGGTAGGCATAAGGGATTATTTTGGAACACCCTCACGCCGTTCCTCAAGTGGTATGGTGACTAGGGAGGAGATGGAGTGTATATTGGCCACTGTGAGGGCGGAAGCTAGAGCCGAGGCAGAAGCATCATTTGATGCACGATTTGAAGAAAGGTTCAGCAGGATGAAGGAGGAATAGATGATCATGACGAGAACAAGAGAAGAAAATACCAGTTCTTCCAAGGCTCATTCCCTAAACCCTAAACAGAGCACTAAAGGGAGTTGCATTGGTCAGTCATCAGAGGGTCTTGGCGGCCAAATTGGTGAGCCTTGTGACTTGTTTGTGGAGGATCATCTGAGACGATTGGTTGCTCGGAGGAGCGTGCACAACTTGGGATCAACTGTCCACTACCAAGAAATAAAGGATGATCAAGTCAGAGTAGCAGTTGAAGAGGTGATCGTTGCAGATGCACCTCTCCCTATCCCTGTTGATGACTTCAAGGTTGTGGGCGATGTCATCAACTCTTTCATCTTGTGGCCAAAGAACCTTGTTTCTGATCGAGCTGAGGAATCCCCGCCTCCGCCTTCACCTCTACCTCACTCCACTCAAGATGTTTCACGGCCTCCATTGAATGTCATGCAGCAAGTGATTCTGATGGCATATGATACATCTTTTTGACCAAGAGATTGGCCTACTGAGTCAGCTGTTGACAAGTCAGGAGCGCACTGCTATCTTGAGAGGGATGATTTAATATCCCTGGTAGCTCCTCTACAACAGCTTACGATTTCGATTGTCCAGCTCTTTTTGATGTAAGTATCTTCTCAAATTGGAAGTTAATATTTTACAAATTATGCCGTTAAACTTTGATTTAATGTCCCTGCTTGAATTATTGTAGGTTGATGCATCGCATGTTGGTTGACTCTAGAAAAACCGATAAATTTGGACTCCTATGCCCTCATCAACTCTACAACAAAGGGACCACTTCTTCTATCAGACACACATATTTATCGCATAGGCTTAGTGAAACCGCAATTGAGTGTTTCTTGGCTCCATATTTGCATGGGTAAGACAAATTTATATTTCATACTATACATAATATTTTATATTTGCTTAAAAGTTTTCCCTTTTTTCAGTGATCATTGGCAGTTGGCTATTTTGTGCAAGAGGAGTTATTCTGTCATCCTCTTATGCTCCCTCCACCACAGCAAGCCAACTAGTGAATTGAAGAAAAGCTTGAACTTGTAAGTTTTCTTGCATTATTAATTACCCTTCGTGTGCAAAATTTGTGAAATTTGTGTAAAATAAGTAACCTTTGTGATTTTGATGATATAGGGCTATGCGGACATTCCAACACACTTGTGGTAGGCCTATGCGTGAGGTAAGAGACCCTACATGGATCTTGCCAAAGGTTAGTTACATATTGGTTTGTTTTAAGAATGTATTCAATAATAAGTCATACTTTAATTTTATACTTGTTTTAACGATATCATATTATTTTTCAGACCCTAGGCAACCACCGGGGTCCAACTTGTGTGGGATGTATATTCTGAGGCACATGTATAATATTATTACCCTAGGCACGACAGAACTTACTGAAGTGATAAATGTATATATATATATATATTTCAAAAATTTTGTACTATTATTTTTTTAAGTGAATTTAATGTTTTGCCTGGCTTTGGTGTTTCAAATGTTTGAACTTGCTGACCCTTTTCTAGAAGAAGATATTGAGCACATTCGCAAATGTTGTGCTGAATTCATTTATAAACTTTTACAACAGTGGGTTCTTGTAAAACTGAGGAATTGTTTTCTGTATATTGATGAATTGACATGGTGGTTAATTGGTTGCATGATTTGACATGTTTGTTGGTTTTAAGATGATTTTTGTATATTTTGATGAATTCACTAGCTTGTTGGTTGCATGATATATATGACATGGATGAATTCATTTATGCCTACTGAACATTGTAAGCGGAACTGGTAAGTGGAAGGATAAAGCAAAAGGAAATGATAAGTGGAAAGTTAAAGCAAAAGGACATTGTAAGTGGAAGCAAACTGAACACCATATGGCACTTAACAAGTATGGCATTGCAGGTAGCAATTCAAGGATGTGTTCTGATAAAAACATAATCACACACATTTAAAAAAAACAAAATATAACACTTTTAAGACCGGTTGTTGAAAAGAACCGGTCTTAAAAGTAATTTTAAGACCGGTTGTTGAAAAGAACCGGTCTTAATTTTAAGACCGGTTGTTTTCAACAACCGGTCTTAAAATTACTTTTAAGACCGGTTATTTTTAACAACCGGTCTTAAAAATTTCTCTAAACCCCCTTCCCCAGAGATCTTTTAAGACCAGTGCTCATGACAACTGGTCTTAAAATTGTTACTTTTAGACCGGTTTTAAAACCGGTCTTAAAAATGACATACTTTTAAGACCGGCTGTATCAAGACCGGATCCAAAACTGGTCTAAAAAGTCGATTTTAACCAGTCTAAAAACCCTTTTCTGTACTAGTGTGTGCGCGCGCGCGCTCAGTTTTGTGTGTTTTGTTAGGATTTTCTCATAATTCAGTAATCAAGCGTTAACTTGCCTTCCTATTGTAAAAAAAGAAAAAAAATAATAATTCCAGTTGTCTATACTTTAATCGTGTTATAACTTTAGTTTTTATGATTTATTTTTGTGGTTTCTTGTCCCTTTTAGTTGTTCTATTTGAAATATTAGTCCTTTTATTTTGAAAAATATTCGGAAAGACTATGAACTGACCCAAACAATGTTAATTTTGCTAAGATAGACTTGGCTCCATTAAACAGTGATCAGGGGAAAGGCATGCAGACCTAGAGAAAAAATTTAAAATTTGTTTGATTAAAAAACAGAAAAAACCAAAACTCAAAACAAAAACGCAAGAGTGAAGGGGAGAAGGGCATCACAGAAGCAATATTTTTCTTTTTGATGAAATAGTAAAACTAATATTGTTTGGGCCAGTTTGTGGGTTTTTTTAATTACTTTACCAAATAGAACCAATGGTAGTTGGGTTTAGTATAAAAGATTAGTCCCTCATAATGTGTTGAAATAAAATTCAAATCTTATTAAGAGAAGTGCCTACATTTAGTGTCTTGAATTAATAGTGCCTAAATTTTTGTGTTGAAATAAAGTTCAAATCCTATTAAGAGAAGTGCCTACATTTAATGCTTCAAACTCATAGTGCCTAAATTTAGTGCTCAATGATACCTCGAACTGAATTATCTAATACATGTGCTTAATAGAAGAAGAAGAAGAAGAGGGTAGGGGTGTTCGGGATCGGAAAATACCATTCCTGATTCCGAGAAGGGTTTGAGAATGATTTTCATTCCCGATCCCGAGAATTTCCTAGGACTGGAAATTTTAGGGAATTCCCGATCCCGGATTTCCTTTTTTTTTAAAAAATATCTATATTAAATTTTTTGTTGTGTTTCCTTTAGTCTAGTATAAATATATAATTTGTCTAATATCATATTGTATCAAATTAGTCCAATACATGATTAAAGTTGTCGATTCAGCTGCAAAAAACATAAAGACAAGAAAAAAAATAGAATTATTTAATAAATAATAAATAAAATTAACTAAATAAACTAAAAGAATAGATATTACCTTAAGGGTGTTAGAGATTTTCACATTTTATTTTACATTTGGTCTTGCTTTTTTAAATATTTTTAAAAATGTACATATATATATACATATATATTTATATTCGGGATTGGAAAAAAGTTAGGATCGGGAGTCCCATTCCCGATCCCGATCCTGAATAATTCTTCTAGATTCTGAATTTTTCCTTCGGGTTGGGAAAAACCCGTCCCAATTTGTTAGGGATCAGGACAGAAAAATGTTGTACACCCCTATATGAGGGATTAAAAACCCCAACAATTAAATTACATAAACTAAATTGTCTTGACTAGGAGAATACATGTACTTAGTTTAAAGAAAAAACAAGAAGGGATGAAAAACCCCAACAATTAATCACAGAAGCTAAAATTAAAAGGGACATTTTCACTACAACCCCTCTATAGCCATTTAATATTAAATAATCCAAAAACGTTTTGAAATTTCACTCACCCCTTAGGGCTAAACTAAAATTAAAATTTGTGGGTGAAAAGACAATTATGCTCTTACTTTATATGTCAAATATACTTATTTATAAGATAAATAAATAAAATTACAAGCCCATTTTGGTCAAGTATAAGACAATGATCATATTCATAAGAATATATGCTATTTATAAGGTACATATGAAAATTTATAAATCAAATATGTGTATTTTACAAGACACATGTGAAAATTTATAAGACCGTTTCAATTATGTATAAAATAAGGGTATAAATATCTTTTCAACAAAAAAAACTTAATTCTAGTTTAGTCTTAGAAGTGTTATAATGAAATTTCAGAAAATTTTGAGATGTTTAATATTAAATATCTTATAGTGGAGTTCCATGAAATTTTCCCAAATTAAAACACAAAAGTACAGAGATTTATTGCAGCGCATTTTTTTTATATTAAAAAACAAGAAGAATCAGATGAAAGAAGTGGTGCCATAGAGTAGAGCAAAACAGTAGAAGAGATAGAGTAGGAGGAGTTCGTAGCAGCTATGAATGTGGGCGTCAAAGCGTACGAATGGTCCAACACTTAAAAATATCTGAATGCGAGGGGCGTTCGTACTACGTAGGTTAGGTTGGATATTGTCCTCCAAAACTCTACTTTATCAAATTTGGAATGCTATTTTACGATATAAATTTTAAAGTACGCATAAATATGTACAGATTTAAGGGCAAGTTGTGACATGACAAATGCAAGTTGTAATTTCGCAAACGATATGTGAATGGGTTTAATGGTTTTAGTGAGAGCATGTGGGTTTCGAATGGGTTACAAACTAGTAATTGTTTTAGCCGTCCCTTTGGGGGAGTAGGGGCAGATCTGAAACTGAAATCCATTGATCTGGTCCAGAGTTGTAAATGGGCCTCAGTAGCCCATAATCTTAGCCCATTTGTGAAGTCCAAGAGGTAAACTTGTTTTTGTGGATCAAGTAGTGTCGGCCCATGGCCGAATAAAGAGCATCCAATCTTCACTACCCATGTGCGAAGACAAATCTCATTAACAGAATCACCATCGGGGATTGGTCTCACAGAATGAGCTAATTCCTCCGTAGTGTAACAGACCAATGCCTTAGACTTATAGGGAAAGGGGGCTACATTTAGTTATGATTGCTTCCGATAAGAAAATACTCCCTTCGTCATAATTATAAGATAATATTTAGGAGTTGATTTTGGTCCTAATTATGAGATAAAGTTTTAATTTTTGATAATTTCTTCTCAAAATACCCCACATTGATACTTTCTCAATAATAATGAAACACAATAACAATTTTATAATACACCTATGTATTCTATAAAGTGAGTAATACTTACAACTCATTAATGTCACATACACCTCAATTCTATTGTTTCTTTTATTTTTTTTAATAAAATAATTTTGAAACCCTAAGAAACTTTAAGTTAACGCCTTTTGATAGTCTTTTAATTTATATAGAGTGTATTATGATTGGAAGCTTTGAATTAAAATAGAGAGTAATACACGTTGTTTGTGGTTTTTTTCTTGACTCTCAGGCGCACTAGCTAGAGAAATTAATTCTCAATCTTTATAATGAATGGATCAAATCTAACTTTGTTAATCAAACAATGAGTTTTGAGGTCCTTAACTACAATTTCCTCAAATACAAGAAGTGCTCCAATTAATACTCCAAAGTTAGGGCATTTTTGGAAAATAAATAAGATTAACTAATTTAACTACTATTCTTAATTTCTCCAAAGTTAGGTAAATATGTCCTATAATTAGGACCGGGGGGAGTATATGTGCTTATTAAAAAAAATTAATAGAATCAATTTAAGAAAAAAGGTTAAAGTACAAATTTGTCTTAGAGGTTTTCGCGGAGGAGCAATGTTATTCTAAAAGTTTTTTTAGGTTAAATATTGCCCCAAAAGTATTAAAATGGAGCAATATTGCAATTTTCTGTTAAAAAATTAACGGTTAACATCAATTTTTTTAATGGTCAACGTTAGTTTTTTTACGGTATTGAGTAACATTGTTATGTTTTAAAACTTCTGAGTGACATTGAACCTAAAAAAAACTTTCAGAGTAATATTGTTCCTCAGTGAAAACTTTCAGGACAAATTTGCACTTTAACCCTAAGAAAAATCACTATGAAGTCCTAAAAAATGAATGTGATCACCAAAAAGTCCCATATGGGTAAGTAATATAGGATTTATCATTACATACTACTCACTTGCTAGTGATTATATTCTTTTCATTGGGATGTCATAGTAATTTTCCCATCAATTTATGCTTTATTATATTCCCCCCCACCCCAATTCTTAATATAAGCTAAATAACTAACTTGTAGATATTAGAGAAATAATTTTAGTTAGTTAATTATATAAAAAAATCTTGTCGATTTTCTAAAAATACATTCTTGAATCATTTGTGTTGGAGCTACTTTGATGAAACTTTCTTAATATGTTTAATCAATTTGAATATCTGGGAGACAAAGTGGATTGATGTATTATATTTAAAATCAAAGCAAATTCTCTAACTAGCTCTTAAATTTAAGACCGGAGATAGTATTAGATTGATCAATTTTTATTGGTTTAGTTGGGATTTATGAGAGACCCATTAATGTTAACTTAATTAATTACAACCATGTCATATCCCTTGCCTTCTCCTTAAGCTAATTTATCATTATTGGTTTTATAATGTTATGGATTTATAGCCATGTTTTGAAACCCGGACAGGACTGGCTGGTCTGGCCCTGCAACCGGCTAACCGGGCATGGAACCGAACCGGACCGGTTCAATATTTTTTTATTTTTTTTAAAATCAATTTTTTAAAAAAAAATTTCTTTAGAATTTTATATTAATAAGCCTAAAATATTCAATTTCTCACTGATTTTGCCTCAGGTTGATTCCGGTCTGACCCATTGACCCTTGACTCAATATTCCGACCGATCTTATGACTGATCCGGGTTTTAAAACCTTAATTTATAGTACATTAGGTTATACACCCATTATAAGAATCGGCTCCTCATGCAGTGCTCATCTTTTCCTACATGCTCATCCCCCCAATTTGGTGGTGGGGACTTTTTTTTTTAATTCTTTTATGTATTTCTATTTATTTGGATTAAATTGTATACTGCAGTCTGAAATATTTTTGCCATCCGGTATCTCAAATTAATTAATTTCTAATCTTACATTCAGAAATATTTTTTCAGTAGCACTAAATATCTAAAATATTTTTCTAATACCTACCATTGACCATCTTAAACTAATTAATTTTTGATGCATGGAACATTTTTTAAAAATAGAAACACCTTTTTATTTGGGGATGAGCATTCCCTACTCATCTTTTTGGGATGAGTAGGGAATGTGGATTCTATAAGAATATGATTATATTAGTTTTTTTTTTTTTGGTCTAAAATCTGATTCTATTAGTTAAAACAAAAAAAAAACCAAGAATTTGCTGGATAACAGCTGCGTACTTAAACGTGCGATGATTAAAGATGGTGTGTCTCCTAAAATTCTAGAGATCCTTATGCCACCCA
Organism: Inga oerstediana; assembly: GCA_963210345.1. NCBI lineage: Eukaryota > Viridiplantae > Streptophyta > Magnoliopsida > Fabales > Fabaceae > Inga > Inga oerstediana. The sequence goes on along the minus strand of OY723407.1, from coordinate 15,006,180 downwards.
AGACCGCGTCTCTCGGTTTCCGCACTATCTATCAAAACAATAATTATTTTGTTTAATAAAAAATAAAATATTTGAATAAAAAAGCATAGTAGCTCATCATTAAAGATTTTTGCAGGAAGCGCTTCTCCCATACCACGCCATTGAATTCAGAGTTTTTCTTTATTCCCATAAACACAAATTTTGTTCCCTGGAAGGCACTCCAGGAGACTTCTCATATGTTCTCTCCTGGGGTAGCCCTCTTCCAAACCCGTTTTTATTTTCTCTTTTAATGACTTTGTATTTATTTTAGGTTATGATAGGTATTTCATTGTCACCTCCATAAACATACATAATCACTAATGGCAGACACTTCGCCGGACCGGAGATCGGCTGGTTGTGGCTTAATCAGCGCCGTGTTTGGGCGACGCCAACGAAGATCACATTCTTCTCCTCCTTCTCCTACCTCCACAAATGTTAATAATAATAATTTTAGCCCAAATTTCAAACCATCCTCAGACATGTTGAATCCAAAGCGCCGGCGAGCCCCATCCGACGACCACGCCGATTTACTGGCCGCCAACCCACAGGCGCGTAATAATGTCATAATTCAAAACCAGCAGAGAAAACAGCATCTCAACGACGAAACATCAAAACCGACTCAACAGGGTCGTCATCATCATCATAATAATCAATGCCGATCAAAGGTACCCAAAGAAGCCCTCGGAATCTCCGGCGAGCTAGACAGTTATATCACCGATCACCAGAAGTCCAAGGGAAGTTGTACCCTTGTTCGTGCTTCCTCCAGCAACGTCATGCTCTTTGGTGATTTAGGAAACTTACGACAAGGTGGAGGGTATAATAGTAATAATAATAATACAAATTCTTCTTACGGCGTCATAGATCACATCCTTCCTAATAAGTCTAAAGATGAAACCTTTAAGGCAAATGATGAAGGAAGATACTCAACAACAACAAAGCTTGCGACAGAGAGAAACAACAACAAAGGGAACAAGAAACAAGAAGGGGTGTCTTCTCTGTGCAGAGCGATATCAACAAGAATGGACCCAGAGCAGTTAAAGATAATGGGAAATGAGGATTACAAGAATGGTAGATTTGCAGAGGCATTGGCTTTGTATGATGCAGCCATAGCCATTGATCCAAACAAGGCTTCATATAGAAGTAACAGAAGTGCGGCTTTAACGGCTCTCGGTCGGCTCATCGAAGCCGTGTTCGAGTGTAGAGAAGCCATTAGAATTGATCCTCATTACCATAGAGCTCATCAACGGTTGGGAAGTTTGTATGTTAGGTTAGGGGAAACAGAGAAGGCACAGTATCATTTTAAACATGCGGGACCAGATGCAGATCCTGATGAGATTGCTAAGGTTAGGAATCTTCAAGTTCATCTTAACAAGTGTACTGAGGCTCGTAGGTTAAGGGATTGGAACACTGTAAGAAATGAAGCCAATTGTGCTATTTTATGTGGTGCAGATTCTGCTCCTCAGGTGAGTGAAAGGAATCTTCAAATTCTGTCTCACTTGTTGGTGTTAATTTATGTGTCAATCGTGTGTGTGTGTGTGTATATATATATATATATGCTGATATGTGGTGGTTTTTGTTGGCTTTAATGGAAGATATTTGCTTTGCAAGCTGAAGCACTTCTAAAGCTTCGAAAGCATCAAGATGCCGTTGAAGTGATGTCAAGTGGTCCTGATTTTACAGACGAAGAGCTGAGCAAGTTTTTTGGACCAATTGGCTTCGCTAATTTGTTGGTCACTCGGGCTCAGGTTGATATGGCTGCAGGAAGGTACTGTATTATTTTGATCCTTGAAAAGCAAAACCTGGTTCATATGAAACATAGGAAACTATAAGGGAATCACGTTGAGAAGCAAAAAGCTCGTTGAAGCCTCAAAGTGATGTTTGGGTTAGTCTTTGGGCAAAATGACTGAGTCAAGAACAACATTAGAGTTGAAGCAATTTTATCCCCCCTACTTTTTTTTCCTTTTATTCAATTTGGACCTTTGGAAACTAACTTTTAAATATATCATCTAAAAATGTTTGTCAAAATGACCTTTTATAAAATTCTTTTCAAACATAAATCACATTATACTAATTGACTTATATCCCAATTTCAATTTGTAAAATTTAGTTAGAGGTAAAAGTCACTTTTACAAACATAAGTGTTGGAAGAGAACAGAACTTTGACACTGATATTATGCTAACCAAATGTGTTGTAGTGATGCCCCCATGGATTTCACTTGCTTCCTATAGATGACTTTGTTTGTTTCTTTCTAGTGATGTAGGCTAGCTAGTTTTCACTACTTCATAATGATATTGTATAATCCATTTTTAACCAATCCCATATAGTGAAATAAAGTTTTGTTGTTGCTTTTTACTTACGAAAATAAAAGTCATTTCTACATACGTCAATTCAAACAAACCCTAAGATATTTCAGAAACAAAAATAGCTTTTGCTGATAAAGGGTTAGCAATTATATGAACAGATTTGATGATGCTTTGGAGGAGGCTCAACGAGCAGTGAAGTTGGACTCAAATAACAAGGAAGCAGGCGTTGTAATGAGAAGAGCTCAAGCAGCAGCAGCAGCAAGATCGCATGGAAACGAGCTTTTTAGGGCATGTAGATTCTCAGAGGCATTAACAGCCTATGGAGAAGGGCTTGAGCATGATCCTAGTAACTCGGTTTTGTTGTGCAACCGAGCCGCTTGCCGGTCCAAATTGGGTCAATTTGAGAGAGCCGTGGAGGATTGTACTGCTGCTCTCAATCTTAGGCCTTCATACAGCAAGGCCAGATTGAGAAGAGCAGACTGTAACGCTAAGGTAAACATATATAGTCCCTCATAAGCTTCTTAATGCAACATTTAAACGTTAGTATAAGAATTAATTGACTAATTTGAGGAGATTAAAAAAATTAAATAAATTACTTAATCATAACATATATTACATGATCTCTATGAAATACTTATATAAATATAAATATATATATATATTAGTTTAAAAGTCAGTCAAATTAGTTTGAAAAAAATAATAGATGTAAATACTTTAAAGTATTTAGTTTTCTTAATCTTTTTAAAATAGTTAATTAGGTCTTATATTAAGAAATGAAGGTAGTATATGTCTTTCCCATAAGCTGTTATTTGGTGTTTGATCTGTGTTATATATGTCTGTGGTGAAATGGTGTAGTTGGAAAGATGGGAAGCTTCAATTCAAGACTATGAGATATTGCTGAGAGAAACACCAGAAGATGAGGAAGTAAGAAAGGCGTTAATGGAGGTTCAAAAAAAGCTCAAGAAACAACGAGGTGAAGGGTTGTAGCACATGCAAGTATATATGGTGAAGCTGGCTGATATATATATTTATATATATATAGTTAGAGATTAGACAAACTCAAGTGTATATGTGATTGAGGGTATGCTGGCATTTGACCTCGCATTAAGGGTTTGAAGAGGAAGACACATAAGTTGACAATCAGAGATGTCAATATGTTAATGTTGTCCACTTGAGAATGTTTTATGTGTAGAAAACAAAACAAAACTAGGCTCCTCTTCGTATTTGCGGGCGAATTAATGTGTATATAGCTGCTGACATTGTTCTTGCTTTTTGTTTTCTTTTCGCATTTGGAATGCTTTTGAACGACTTTCCTGCACAAGAGATTTATTCCAACTTGTTCATTTGGCTGGATTTGTTGATAATTACTCCGTCGGATCATTAAGATCCACTATAATGGGGGAAAAAAATGAATTACAAAATGAATCTTGTATTAAGGATAAGAGATATCATATGTATTAGGATTAAGAGGTAATTTTATCCTAAAAGTTGTCATTGAGGGATATTTTTTCCTAGAAGTATAAACAATGGAGCATTTTTGTTTTGACCATTATCCTAGTTAATTTTAACCGTTAGTTAACCAAATATACTAAACCAATAGTTCACATGTTATATACGTCATTTTTGTTAAGGTGTCCGGAAGTCCATATGTCATTTATTTCATTTTTTTCAAAGTTAGATTTAAAATTTTTGGAGTAAATTTACACCTTAGCAAAAATGATATAAATGGCCCGTGAAATGTCAGTTCAATATATTTGATTAACTAACAATTAAAATTAACTGGGATAATAACTCGGACAAAATTGCTTCATTTGTTACATTTTCGGGGCAAAATTACCCATCGGTGATAACTTATGGGATAAAATAGACCCTTAACCCTATCTATCATCCAACCCTCAAACTTATATTATCCACCCCTCAAACTTAAACGGGGGTCATGAATCACTTAAATGAAGCAAGAATCTTTTTTTTTTCTTTAATAAAAGCTGAAATCCATTAACTCAAAGGCTTTGAGAAAATATGTATCAAAAAAAAAAAAAAGGCTTTGAGAAAAATTAACTCAAAGGCGTATCACATCAAAATGCTAAACCCATAGCCCATGGTCCACTACCATCCCCGAAGGAGAAGAGGGTGGGTGCAAGAATTTATTTTCAATCATTCATTGAGAAATATGGTCTAATCTTTTAGGTAAAGGTGCAACCAAAGAATTAATTTTGAAGGTGTAATTAACACTCTAAACTATTTAGTGGTGTGATTTTACCCCAAATGTAATAAAAAAAAAAAAGTGCAATTCCACCCTAAGTTAATATATTCTTTAACTCTGTTTGGTTTGATTGACAGGTGGCATTTCTTTATATTTTATTTATGACATGTAATTTAGTGACCCATTCCCTTTTGGGAGAGGTGCCTCTCTATTTCCCTTACCATCCACTTCCCTCCACTTTTTTATTTTCACCATTAGATTAACTCTAAACGGTTGAGATTCAATATCCTATACAAATTAAAAATTATACATAAAATACATTAACAAAAGTATAAAGATATGAACAGTTATATCAAATTTTAATGATTTAAATTTATTTATATACATTTTTGTTATTTAATATTATAATAATATTTTTATTGAATATTAAATCTCAACCATTCAGAGTTAATCTGACGATGAGAATAAAGAAGTGGAGGGAAGTGGATGGTAAGGAAAATGGAGAGGCCCCTCTCCCTTCCCTTTTACCCCTTTTCGGATCCCTTCCACTGTATTCTTCCGGCGGAGCCTCTTTCTTCAACACCAACAAATCTCCATCCCTAGTCATGATTTATTCCATCTCCATCTTCTTCATTGCTGATAGAGCCTCCTCCGTTTATGCTCAGAAATCTCGTCCTTCGTCTATCTTCTCCTGTAATGTCCTCTACCACTGGTAACATTATCCTCCTCCTTCTTGCACCCCCAAGCTTATTTGTACATCGTCCATATCTTAGATCTGGTTCCCCCTTCGATTTTCTCTTCTTCCCCAACATCGGCATACGTCCACAACTTCTTCCTCTCCTTCAACTTCCTTGTTCTAACTCTTCCCTTTTGTCAAGGTCCTTTGTCAAACTTGCCGTTGAGAGGTTTGATTTGCAACAGATCGTTCTCAAGTTTGTTCCAAATCTTGTTTGTCATTCTGTGCGTTTCTATTCTTGCTGTTAAACCTAGAGTTTTGTAGTTGATTTTTGTTCACAAAATCATGATTTCCCCCCCATATTTTGGATATAATCTGATTAAATTGTATTTCACTTGCGAACCATAGGTTGTGATTAACTAATATGCTGAAATCAACTTTAGGGCTCTTTTCAGTTGGATTGTGGCCTCCTTGCTGCCGGTGAGCAAACAAGTAAGAAGGAGGGGGAAGGTTTTCTTCCATACAGGTGGCATTTTATAAATTACTTGTCATTATTAAATTAAAAAAAAAAAAATCCCACCTATCAATCATATCAAACAGAGTTAAAAAATCTGTTAATTTGGGGTGGAATTGCACCATTTTAATTTAATTGGGTGTAAAATTGTACCAATAAATAATTTAGGATGCTAATTACACCTTTAAAATTAGTTGAGGATGCTGTGTGCATTTTTATCCTACTTTTTTCAATATCACACTCATCTAGTGGCAACATAAATTCGGAACAATTTACCAACAAAGAAAGAAATTCAAATACTAAAATTTAAAAAAATAAAAAAAGGTAAGCCTCCTGTGTATAAGCTAAAGAAAAGGGCAGTCACTATTAATTACATCACTTAATATTGATATGCTTTAAAGATGTTTGACTTGTTTATACTCAAAGCGGCTTCATGAATGATCCATGAGACAAAAATTTTGATAATTAGATCAGACCCATTGATGATTCTCCCTCCATTCATTTTTATAAGTAACAACTGTCGTTCATTTTTATAAGTAACAACCGTGGAATGTCTTATTTTTTGTTTGTGTCATTCCCATTTTGCCGCTATTTAATTATTCATATTCCTCACACTCTCTCCACCACACATTCTCTCTCTTCTACAATCATACTATTTATTACTCATACAATATTGATTTTCTTATCTCTTTCTTTGTTAATACTCCCTCTGGTCTTATTTATAAGTAACTTTCTCTCTCATAGGGCCGGTCCCTTTTATAAGTAACTTTCACTTTTTTGTCTGAAAATGTAAGCTTCTTTTTCCTATTTTACCCTTATTAAATACTCATTCTGTCTCATATCTTATACTTATTATCTCTCATACTTTTTATCTATTTTTTCTCCTATACTCTTTTCATAAATAGGGGCATATATAGAAAAAGCATGGCATTTTTGACACATTTATTGTTTTTAACTATCAATTCGTTTTGCGTAATCAAGAAGAAAGTTGCTTATAAATAGGACTACAGGGAGTACTCTTTATTGTAATAACTTTCTTATTCTTTCTCTTATTCCCCATCTCCTTATAAATAAGGGTATATTTATCAAAATGGTTACACTTTTTACATATTTATTATTCTTAACTATTGCTTTGGGCTATGTTATTCGGTCAAGTGTTTCTCATACTCTCTCTGTCCCAATATATAAGAACCTTTCAACTGAATCGTGGAATTCTAAAAAACAGTTAAAAGTAGTTAAATATAAAAATTATGTAAGAAATTAATTTTTTTTCCTAAAAAAGCCCTATTTATGCATGGGTGAGAGAGAGAGAGAAAGAGAGGGTAATAATAAGAAAAAGATGAAAGAGAATGTATGTAGCATAATAATTAATTGGAGGCAAAATGAAAAAATATGCATTTATTATTGAGATAAACGCAAAATAAATTTTACATCTAGGAACAAGTCCATTAAAAAAAAGTTCTTCTATGTTAGAGACGGAGGGAGTAAAAAGTAACGGAGGGAGTGCAAAAACATGGTTTGTTGGTTAGTTTTTCTTGTTTGAATTAAGTTTATTTTAAGTAGGATAAATATGTAATAGAAGAGTTTGATCTTGTAAATGGCAAAACTACTTACGCTAAAAATCAATGGATCAAAGCTGGTCAAGAATTAGCTAAATATTTCTTGTATGGAACTCATAAAAATTGAATTAACCATATAATAATATGTAGTGTGAAATTAATAAGTTACTAGGTTACTTGACCATATAGTATATACTTTAAACATATTGATTAATCATTGACTGACTCTAACTCAATTAAACGCAAATTAATTAGTGACTTCATAACATAGATTTTGTGAAGAATAATAATATACCAAATTGAATATAAGAAAGAGAGATTAAAGAAAAAGTGGCTATGAAAAATAAGCAAGTTAAATACACTGGGAAGGAAAAGGCGAATAAAACTAAAAATAGATGAATTAGGTGTTAAGAAAGTCGGAAGAAACCCAAAAAAATATCGTGGCCATTTATAGGGTTTTCCATGTTGTCATCACCCTTTCTCTCTCTCTTTCTGTTTCTCTCTCCCTCTGTGTCTCTCTCCCCAAACCTCTCTGAACCTCTCATATACAAAACTCATTCATGTCGAAGAAGAAGCCGCTGCTTTAGCCTCCCCTCCACCATTAATCCCTCCCTATAGATTCTCCGTTTGCCCATGGAAGGGCGGCTACAGCCACCCGCCGCCATAGACGAACACAATGCAGTTACACCCTTACCCCTCCCTCCGGGCCGCGAACACCAAACTTACATCGTCCAAGTCCCTAAGGATCAAGTCTATCGCGTCCCTCCGCCGGAAAACGCCTTGTTGGTCGAACAACGCCGTAACCCGATCAAAAGAAAGAACAACAACACCTGCTATTGTTCCTCCTGGTTCTTGATCTCTCTATTAGCCATTCTTATCGTCATTGCACTCACCATAACCTCCTTGTATTTCATCTTCAGGCCTAAGCATCCCGAGTTTTCCGTCATCAAATTTGAGGTTAAGAAGGCTCCGACGATGACCAACAAGAAGAATGCCCATTGGGTTCCACATTATTTAATTTCCATGAGAGCCAAGAACCCTAATGGAAGAACTGGTCTTAGTTACGCCAAGGATGGCGATGTTTCCATGTATTATGATAGCATCGTGGTGGCCACCGGAAAGTTTCCAGGATTGGATCAGGACCCAAATGCTTCTTCTGCGGTAAAGATTGAGCTATCGGGATCGAAAGATCGGCCGTTAAACGCAGCCATGCGACGGAGCATGAATTCGACGAGCAAGAGCCAGGTGGCGATTTCTTTTGAGTTGGAGATGAAACTTGAGGTGAAGGGAAAGATTGGGAGGTTGAAGGTTTATGGGATGAATCCGACTGTGAACTGTAAGATCAAGTTGAGTTCATTGAGGGATGATGCACGTGTGCTTTCACAGCAATGCAAGTAAATTAAATGTGAATTAAACTGGGCATTCATGAATTGAACAATGAAGATGATTAATTAATTAAGGAGGGTGATGATATGATTAGCCAATTATATTTGTTGCTTAATTATAGTTTTCTTTTTCGGTTTTCTCTGATGGTATTCTTTTGGATTGGCGAATTCCTTATTGTTCTATGATTTATAATTTATTTGTGACTTAGATTTTTACGTTAGTAAGTCTATATAGGAGCAGATCAGATCACATTGAATCCTCTCAAATGTGTGATTTATACAAACTATCCTTTTGTTTTTAGGATTAACTTGCGATAACCAATTAAAAACCCAGTTTGATTAACAACTCATTAAAAAATGATGGGTTTGGTATGGGGTTTAACAATCCAAATAAGGCTAAAATTTTGTTTGGGACCCCATTTTTCTCAGCTCCCTAGTTTTGATGGGTAAAGAGGAGTCCAGGGAAGGTAAATTAAAGATAGACGAAAAACCTTACCTGAACACCCATATGCATAATGGGAAAAATCAGAGAGGAAATTAATTAAACTACTTCTAATAACAAAAACCTCACCAGCTTCTTTTTTTCCCCCGCAAAACAAAATTGGGAAAAAAATTACACGCGGTGAAATAATCTCTACCTTCATTATTGTCATTTATGTATACAAATAAAACCACAATAATACCATAATTATTAGAGATATTTATTTTTTAGTATTTTAATTTGTTAGTCTTGATATTTGATAAAGAAATAAAAATTTAATTGAAAAAAGAGAATAGGTCTTAATATTTTTTGCCTTTTTTTATTCAAGACAATATATATATATATATATATAAAGATAAAATGATGTTTCATTCGTCCTTGATTTTTTTTTTTTTTTGACCTGGAGTCCTTGATTACTTGAGTTGGGCCCAATTACAAAAAAGTGAAAGTTAGTGCGATACATGTGAAGGAGTGTTGGGCCCAAATTAGTATAATATGAAACGAGCTGTGCCTTAAGAGGATTAATCTCTAGTTATCTAGTTATTAGCTGGGGGACACCTTCTGGATTTTACCAAACAAAAAGGTGGCAAATTCTGTGGTTGGGCCATGCAAGGAAGGAGATCGAAAAAAGAGCACATAGCTCATTCCATGGTTGCAAGAAACTTGCAGCCAACAAAATGCATAAGCAAACGGAAGGATGACGGAAAACCAGATACTTTGTCTCCACCTAAAGAGCTCAGCAACAGGAAGATACCAAGTCACGCCATAAAAGAAGAGCTAGCCAAAACCAGTTCCCCACGACGTGTACACAATTAGTATTATTGGTGACACTACTACAAAAAACCAAATCTGTGGCGCTTATAATTGCATTAGCTGTGGCGCTTGCGAAATGCCACCTATCTTAACGCTACTAAAAAAAGCTGTGGCGCTTGGAAGCGCCACAGCTATTTAATTTTTTTTTTTTTAAATAGCCTACTGTGGCGCCTGACCAACCAGGCGCCACAGAAGGCCTTTTTTTTTTTTTTTTTTTTTTTTGCGTTTTCTTTTTCTTTTCTTTCCTGTAGTCCTTTTTTTTGCTTCCTGATTGTGAAGCTTTATTTTATAATGAGTTACTTTCATGTTTATCATCTCTCAAATTTTCAATCTTTCTATTTTATATTTCAACCTATTATATATATATTTATATATAATTTTCACATTTAAAATTCAAGTTCCCCAACAATAATTTTCTTACACAACAATATATTTATTGTCATTTCCTCAACAATAATGTTCTTACATTAATACTCTCCAAAGCTAACATAAAAAATATCACAATACAAGAACTTGATATGTGAACACAGTACATCAACAACTGATTAAGTAAATTAAAAGATTACTAAAAAAATTTAAACAAAGCAAGCTAGAATGAAACAATCTTCTTCTTACGTTGGTGACGCTAGCTTGAGTGACGAGGATGAGCAAATGTGAGCTGTGGAGTGGAGTAGGGATCAACTGTAGTGGGGTTCAAAAGAGGAAGAGAGACAGAGAGTATGAAGAAAATGGAACAACTAGGAACAAAAGTGGGGACAGACGAAACAAAATGGAAAAAGGGACAAGAGAATTTAATGAAGAAGACGAGTGTGTGTTTTTGTTGTGCAAGAGAAAGTGATATCTCTTACGGGGGAGAGGCGTCAACATGAGCTAAGGAAGAGGGAATAAAAAGGAAAAAGGGAGGGAAAAGATAAAAAGTAAAGTTAAAGGAGGGAAATTTGATTGGCGGGAGAGTTGAAAAAATTCATTATTCAGCCAATTGTGGCACTTCTTTAAAGAAGTGCCACAGCTGCCCCTTTTTTTTCTATTTAATTTTTTTTTAGGACCCAATTGTGGCGCCTGGCAAGGCAGGCGCCACCTTTGGGTGTGACCAGCTGTGGCGCCTGGTCCACCAGGCGCCACAGCTGGCCAATTGTGGCGCCTGCCTTGCCAGGCGCCACAATTGTCCCCCCCAGCTGTGGCGCCTGGTGGACCAGGCGCCACAGCTGGTCCCAAAAATAAAAAAAAAATTAAAAAAAAAAAAAGGGCAGCTGTGGCACTTCTTTAAAGAAGTGCCACAAAATATGCGCCACCTTTCAATCTTTTTGTAGTAGTGTGATGTGACCAGCATCAGTAGAGGATGCCAAAAGCCTGTATAAAACACAAAGAAAACTAGGAAAAACATAGTAAATATTAGTAGATATAAGATGAGCAACGAAAGATCCCAAGTGACCAATCCTGTGCTACTCGAACTAGAAATTGGCCTCACAGTGGAGCTCATAGTGAATCGTGGCATTGGTGGGTGCGGCTCGCCATACCCTATGGTCAATTCAATAGTCACTTCATCGTTCTCATTTGCCTCAGCCTAAAACTCGGCACGAGTCCTTCTACGTCCAACAAAACCATTATGGGATTGCCAAGTGACTACACAAGTAGCAGAAGCAGGGGCATTAAGGGAAGGAGATTGAGTGCGATAAACACCATACTTAGGAGGGTTTAAGGCCAGCAATGTCTTGTAGGACTGTAAAGGACGGTAATGCAACAGAAGAGAATTGTGTGATTGAGGAGGATAAGAGATGAGGAGTTCCTCATAAAGTGATTGAGGATGAATTCAAGGGACCCACATCACGAACACATAACCAGATCGATGGAGATCTTCCCAATGATGATAATAAAGGCCATACATTCGAAGAACATCACAGATCAGATAGAACCAAAGATATTGGTCTTGGAACCATATTGGGTTAGGAGGTTGAAAGTTGTCATGTTTAATAGCTATCGAACGCGTGCTATGAGTGGCAAGGTGTTAAAACAGGCCCTGTAAATGACTGAGAATTCAATTCTATTATCAAAAAATAAGATTGTATCTGTACAATGCTTCTCAGCCCATATATATAGGCTCAGCGTTTTAGTCCTTAGTTGGGACTTTCCTCTAATTACAACATTCACCTAACTAACTAATATACATTACAAAAATACCCTTTATTTATTCTACACTCCCCCTCAAGTTGGGAACCTTATATTCACAAGTTCCCATCTTGCCTAGTATAAAATCATGTTGTGAACTTCCAAGTGCTTTTGTCAGAATGTCAGCAAGTTGTTCATCTGATCGGACGTGTTTGAAGTCTATCATCCCTTCTACTAACTTTTCTCTTACAAAATGACAGTCTATGTCGATATGTTTCGTTCGCTCGTGAAAAACTGGGTTTGTTGCAATGTGAATAGCTGATCTACTATCACAATACACTCTTACAGGTTCTATGTCTTGAACATGCAGCTCCTTTAATAGCCCCACGATCCAAGTAAGCTCAGCCACAGCCATTCTTAATGCCCTATATTCTGCTTCAGCAGAAGATATGGACGCAACTGTCTGTTTCTTGGATTTCCAGCATATTAATGATCCTCCCAGTCTTACTAGAAACCCAGTGACAGACCTTCTTGAATCTGGACATGCCCCATGATCAGAATCACAGAAGCATTCAACGTTCAGCGAACTTTCTGCTGAAATGTAAACTCCTCTTCCTAGAGTATCTTTCAGGTACCTTACCAGCCTCAATGCAGCTTTCATATGAGACTCTTTTGGCTCTTGCATGAACTGGGACAGAACCTGTACAGTAAAAGAAATATCAGGTCTGGTTAAAGTTAAATAAAGCAACTTACCAACCAATCTTCGGTACACTCCCGGATTTTGTATATAGTGGTCTGATTTCGTTTCAGCAGCGGAAAGCTTCAAGTTTTGTTCCATGGGAGTTATTGTTGTTTCATCTTCTTTCAAACCGGTCTCATCAATCAACTCACTTGCATATTTTCTTTGATTAAGGAGAATTCCATATTTTGATCTTAAGACCTCTAGGCCTAGGAAGTATTTCAATGCTCCAAGATCTTTTATTCTAAACTCACTATGGAGATATCTTTTTACAACATTTATTTCTTCTAGATTATTTCCTGTGATCATCAAGTCATCAACATAAGCAAGCACTAAAACTATGCTATTATTAACTTGTTTTTGGAAAAGGGCATAATCATGCTTACTTTGTTTGAAACCACCTTTAATTAAAGATTGAGTTAGTTTCTCATTCCATTGTCTTGAAGCTTGCTTCAACCCATACAAAGATTTTTCAAGTTTACATACCTTGTGATGATCCCCTTTAGATTCAAAACCTTGAGGTATAGTCATATAGACATCCTCATGTAAGTCTCCCTGCAAGAAAGCATTTTCTACATCCATTTGATGTAAAGACCAATTATGAACAGCAGCTAATTTCAGAATAGTCCTAATAGTTACAATTTTCACAACCGGAGAAAATGTCTCATAAAAATCAATACCTTCCTTTTGATTGTATCATTTTGCAACTAATCTAGCTTTAAATTTGTCTAATGTACCATCTGATTTGTATTTAGTCTTAAACACCCATTTACAACCTATTGGTTTCTTACCTTTGGGAAGATTGACTATCCTCCATGTCTTATTAGCCTCCAAGGCTTTGATTTCATTTTTCATTGCCTTGGCCCATCTAGGGTCTTTGGAGGCTTGCTCATAAGTATTAGGTTCAATTTCCTTATCAATAGCAAACAAATATGCTTTATAAGAGGAAGACAAGTCATCATAGCCAATAGAGTGAAGCAAAGCAATATGGTTCTGCAGATCATCAAATCCAGAAGTCTGTGGATCAGGATTTGAAGGCAAATATTCACATCTATAATCTCTAGTCCACCTAGGTGGTTGCCTATTCCTAAGTGGTCTAGCTGGTTGTGTAGGAGTTAATATTTCCCTATCATTAGAATCATTAGAACAATCATGTTGTGGTTCAGCTATTGGCTGTAATGGCTGATTATTTTCATGTTGCTCAACATTATTTCTGTTTCTTTCCATAAAATGCTGAATATTGTATTCATAAATAAAAGGATCAATATTAACATTTTCATTGCTCACTCCCCCTTGATTGTTTGCCTTAAGGTCTCTAAAAGGAAATTTATGCTCTATAAATGTGGCATGCCTGGTAATTATAAGTGTTTTGCTTCTTATATTATACAATATGTATCCCTTTTGTGTAGTTGGATAGCCTAAAAACACACAGGGGTCGGCCCTAGGCTGGAATTTATCTGTATTGGTCAAATTAACAGCAAACACAAGACATCCAAACACTTTTAAATGATGTGAAGCAGGCTGTCTATTATGCAGAATCTGATATGGGGTGAGATTATGCAATCCTCTAGAAGGAGTTCTATTGATAAGGTATGCTGCAGCTCTAACTCCCTCCCCCCAAAATTTAATAGGGATATGAGCATATAGCATAATACTCCTTGCAACATTCAAGAGATGTCGATGTTTTCGCTCTACTAGACCATTTTGTTGTGGGGTAAATGGACAAGACTTCTGGTGAATAATCCCTTTATTATCTAAAAATTCTCCTAGCTCTCGGTTGACAAATTCAGTCCCATTATCAGTTCTTAAACATTTAATCGTAGTATTAAACTGATTTTCAACAAAAGAGATAAATGTTCTCAAGAATCCAGCAGTTTCATATTTATGGTGCATTAAGAAAATCCATGTACCTTTTGAGAAATCATCAACTAGTGTTAAGAAATACTTATGTCCCTGATGTGTGGGGGTTCTATAAGGCCCCCATACATCAGCATGCAATAACTGAAAGCAATGATCAGATTTGGAAGAACTAATATCAAATGGCAATCGAGACATTTTTGCTTGAATACAAGTTTCACATTCATGGGAAAAATCAGTACACTTATCTGCCTTTATATCATTCAAATGTTTCAACATATCAATAGGAGCATGCCCTAGTCGACAATGCCACAAGAAACCATTTCTAGAACCTACAGAATCATGCCTATTAGTGGTATTTGCATGTTCAGTATTACATTCTTTTTGTAGAAAATATAAGCTTCCTTTAAGACTACCAGTCCCTCTGGTCATTCCATGGTGCATGTCCTGCAGTACACAAATATGAGGGAAAAAGGAAACAACAAGTTTGCTGTCTAGAGCTAGTTTAGCAACAGAGATCAGATTGTAACAAAACTCTTTCGCATAGAAAACATTCTTTAAGGAAATATTTTTAGTAATCCTAACGTCTCCTATATGAGTTATTCGAATTCGTTGTCCACTAGGTACTCTAACCCATTTTGGCACACCAAGATATGGTCTATGTGTATCTAAGAATGCTAAATTACTTACTATGTGACAGCTGGCACCAGAATCTAAAATCCATGCATTTTCAGATTGAATAGACATACCTGGAGTTGCAGCTTGGATGCTCACAGCAGCCTCTGATGGTTCTAGGTCCTTTTTCAACATCTCCAAGATTTGCTTATATTGAGCAGGGGTGAATAAGGAAGTTGAGGGTGAGTTCTGAACAGCAGATGAATTCTCACCTCCATTATTATTTCCCTTGGCAGCGGAGTCACCTACAGCAGGGTTGGCCACATCATCCGAGACCTTGTTGAATTTAGGTGTTGGGAAACCAGGTGGAAATCCAATCAGGTGATAACAAGATTCCCTTTTGTGTCCTCTCCTATTACAATGAGTACACAGCTCTTGGGAACGTCCCCGGCCACGTCCTCCTCTTCCTCTACCTCTGCCTCCTCTACTAGTGTTGGTAGTCATGATAGTACCTTCAGAAGGATTGAGTGGAGCTTGGTAGGACATATTTCTTTGTGTTTCCTCTTGAACGATCATGGAACAAGCCTGATTAGAGGATGGCAGTGGGTTCATGAGCAGAATTTGGCTTCTGACGTGATAAAATCCTTCATTAAGCCCCATTAAAAACTGGAACAGCCGCTGTTCCCTTACTATCTTAGAGTAATCTTGGGAGGACTGACACTGACAGCTTGGAATTGGGACAATAGAGGCGTGCTCATCCCATAGTTCCTTCAACTTTGTGTAATAGGCAGAAACAGATAAATTGCCTTGAACAAGAGAATTGATGGAGCGATAGAGAGAAAATATTTTGGCCCCATCAACTATATCAAAACGTTCCTTTAAATCCATCCAAACCAGATGTGCATTCTGTGAGAATACCATTCCACTAGCAATTTCTTTATCTACAGAATTGATCAACCATGATAAGACTACCGAATTGCACCTATCCCACTGGCTGCGATGGCCAGGTTCTTGATTTGCACGAAGACAGGTGCCATCAACGAAACCTAACTTGTTCTTCCCATGAAGAGCAAGTTTCATTGATCTACTCCAGACAGCATAATTCTGTGAACCAATTAAAGTTTGGGAAACAAGGTTGACAGCCAGAGTGTCCGTAGGATGTAGATACAAGGGATGTTGAAAATCCACATCGGTGGACTTACCATCGGTAGACTGAGCCATTGAGAATTTTCGAACAAGAACACCGAAGGAATTGCTTTTCAGTCCTGGAGGTTTAATCCACAGAAAAATTCGATCAAGTACCGTTGAAGAAGCAGCGAAGCCGACGAGCGTTTGAAGGACAAAAATCCCTCAACCAACGATGTCAAAGTCTTAATTCACCACCGGTTTCAATGGAAGCAGGCGCCGATCTATGGAGTCGCACCCCGCAAAGGAGAACCAATCGGGCGTCGCTGAATCTCACCCCCGATCTTCACCCAAGAAGGGAAGAGGTTCCTCTAAGAAACCATCGAAGCAATCTTTTGATAGAGATTTGCAGGAAATACAGCAGATACTGCGATCGAGAAGGAGAAGCTTCAGATAGATGGTTTTTCAATCGGTGGAAACCACATCGTTTTCGAAGAATCGGCCAATTTTCCTTTTGTAAACTGCAATCGCCGCAAGAATTGTGTCTATCGCGGCAAGAAATCACAACGAGGCTTCATTTGGATGCTCATACATACGCTCCACGAAGGCACGAATTCGTGCCCTAATTTGTCTCTAGAAAAGTGAAGAATCGTACGCGTGATAGGATGAACGAAGCACACGGTCAGTCAAAGATGAGTTGGGTCGGGTTGCATAATTTGCTTACCCGTTTTCTTCATTTGGAACCCATGGGCTCTGATGCCATGTTAAAACAGGCCCTGTAAATGACTGAGAATTCAATTCTATTATCAAAAAATAAGATTGTATCTGTACAATGCTTCTCAGCCCATATATATAGGCTCAGCGTTTTAGTCCTTAGTTGGGACTTTCCTCTAATTACAACATTCACCTAACTAACTAATATACATTACAAAAATACCCTTTATTTATTCTACACAAGGTCATACTTCATAGAGAACTCAACTTGACCAGTGGTGATGCAAAAGAGATGCTGACCTTCACGAAACCAATGATGTACCTGACGATAAAACGCAACATTATGAAAGCGCACAAAGGTATGATCTTCATCCATGCTTATAAACTCTAACGGTACTTGTTGAGTGGAAAAAACAAAGGATGAATGTTGAGTATATATAGACATTTGATGCCAAGCATGTAAACATTCAGAAGAACCACCTAAGCGTTCCATATGGCCGAGCCATGAAAAACGAGAAGTGTTGATAATAATGGTAGAGTGATCAGGGAAGTCTCATCTCAAGAAAACCATGTTAGGAGCCTCAAAATATCCTAGGTGCAACCAGTGATTAGACGTGAGGACAAAGATAATCAAGATCAATGAATGCTTATCAAGTGAAGATATATTAGACAACTCACAAGACGAGAGGGTAATTGTGGCACATGAAGGTGAAGACATGTCACTGCAAGAATGCTGTGACAGTAATCGATGTTTGGGTGGGGTTGAAACATGTGGAGTTAGAACCTTAGTAAAGGATCATTTTTTGGCTAGTAATTTCTCACAAGTGGGTGTTGTGGGAGGGGGAATGTGGGTTGACATGGAATTTGGAAAAAGGAACATGAAGTTGTCTAGTTTGTGACATCTGAGAGCTGGGTTGTTGAGGCAATAGAATGCTCTGCATTTTGGACAGAAAATAGGGGAGAGGAGAGTATGAGGCCCATGATCGAGTGGTGTGGTGATATAGATATGAATCCTACATACTGGACGTAAATGGTATGAGCCATGTCGGAAGGTGATGTGAGACAAAGCCGAGCCCACCAAACATGTATGCATGGGCGCTTGGATCTTGTTCGAAATTGTAGGGTGTGAACAGTGTTGGAGATTATGACTTAGGTGTCCACATCTTTGACAATAGCACCTGAGTTGTTCCAAAACGTAGGTTAGTCCACCTAGCTAACCTACCTAAATGGAGCTTGATTGGTGGAAGGTAACGTAATCTCGTCATTAATGAGCGTTGAACCTTGACTTGGAATAATTGGTTATGTCTTTATGGTAGTATTCAATCGAGGGATCATATAAAGCAATCCAAATAGACATATGATCTATCTGTAAGTCTTGGAGAGGTAGGTCAAGTTGCCACGGAGAGAATGCATAAGAAACCCTGGAGACGCCAAACACCATGATTGAGAAAGAAGGCATGATCAAGCTCGTATTGCAAATATAACACAAAATGGTTAGAATGATCTTGAATCACAAAGACAAGCCCATGGATATGCCAATGGATGGAAATCAAGGATTGTAATTTAGAGGCATGAACCAAATGGTGGTAGACAACCTGAATGAAAAGGTAGTGCTTATTATGTTTTATATCGATTAAGGAGGGAAACGTAAGATGCCTTATAAGGATCTAGATATTTCCATCTCTTGACGCGTTTTAAATCCATGAGAAGTGATGAGCCTCCAAAGCGGACAATATCGAGAGCTAGGTGTTGGGATGTTACAAATGGTATTAAATCTAAGCTAGAGTCGATATGAGCCAATGTGCTAGCGAGGACGCTGGGCCTAGAGGTGAGTAGAGTGTTATGTCGCACATCGGCTAGGGAGGGAAATATAAGACGCCTTATAAGGGTTTGGATACCTCTCGTTCTCTATGTTTTTAAAGCCATGAATGGTGACAGAACTCCAAAGCGGACAATATCGAGAACAAGGTGCTGCTACTGTACTGATGGCAACGAGCTAAACAAAATTTGGTACGTGAAGGAAGGTGATCCATGTGATACAACATAATCCATAAAAGAATAAGCACAAAGCTAATCAACAATCTAAGGACAAGGTAACTCGAAAGAAGAAACATAGATGATGAGGCAAAAGAAGGGGATAGACGATGATACTAGGCAAAAGGCTGATAGCTTACTACAAAGCCAAAGAGAGCGAGAGTTCTCTCCCGCTCTCAATAACCCACACCTTTTTTTAAACCATAAATAATGTCATTCTATAACCTCCAATTCTAATATTTTCAAGGAACGAAAAATCGGACCGGTCAATGAACCGGTTACAGCACAGGTTCAAGGGTTAATGGGTCAACCGGGGTCTAACCGGTAGTTGAACCGGTCATATTAAAATATTATAATTTATTAGTAATAATATACATTAATATATTTTTAAAATTCTATATATAAAAATAAAGATTTTTAGAAAAACAAAAGGCTTAAAATCTATTAGTATTAGTTATAATGCTTATACTTATGCAATTATATCTCATTTCCAATAATTAATATATTTTTTTAAATAATTTTCTTCATTATCTTCTTTAGTTTTTTTAGATTTGTTCTTTTTTTACATATTTTTCTTTTCATTTTAATCTTCAACCTTCCATTTTCCCCTCAAAAAGCAAAAAAAAAAAATTTTAAAAAATAAAAAAAAACGAAACCGGTTCAACCACCGGTTTTACCGGTTCTGACCGGTCTAATCGGTTTCAGACCAGTTCAACCGGTTTGAAGGTTTATCAGCAAACCGAACCGGACCATGGACCGGTTCCCGGTTCAACCGGTCGAACCGGCCGGTCTGATCCGATTTTTTGTTCTATGAATATTTTATGCATTATTAAGATTTTGAAACAAAAATACATGTATATTCTAGATAAAAATCTAGTAAGGAGATATTATGTTTTTTTTATTTTGACCTTAAAACAAGATATTTTTCTTTTTTACAAAAAAGTTTAGATAAGTTGAATTGTACCAGCTGACCAAAGGCAGAGCAAGCTATCAGATTCATAAAACGTTTACAAAGGTACTTATAAATTATTCACCAACAAAGTCTTAAAATCAATAGTGGGATTTGAACTTATAACCATACGATTATAAGTCATTCTCTTTACCAACTCCCCCCAACTTTCGCTGTCAAACAAGATATTTTGTTAAGAACAAGAGAACAACTCATTTTTATGGCCCTTTATGAATTATTAAATTAACAAATTATTGGAAAAGAAATTGAAGACCTAACTGAGCAAAGCAGATCATCGAATATTGGCCGGACAGTCGTTTTTCATGGGCCCAACAAGGACTTCGTTAGCAGCCCACCATTTGCTTTAATTCAAGTTCAGAAGTTATTGCACGTAATCGTCCCAATACATGAGTTAGGTCTTGAAAACTGCACCAAAATAAAAAAAAATGTAAAATTTAAAGACTGCATATAAAAACATTTATTCAATAAAGTTCATCACATTGGTTATGGGATTGGAAACCAAATAACTTATAGAATGTGAGTTGTATTCTTCCCGATTACACCAACATTTATTGTCGTAAGTTTTATTTCTTATTTTGGCGTAAGGTTAATAAATCATCTTATGGACCTAATTTTAAAGTCATATTTTTTATAGTACAGATTATTTTGGCAATATATGGCATCAAAGATATACAACAGTCGTGAATATATATATACACACACACATATTAATTGCATATTAGTGATATTATGACATGTGTCGTCTACGTTGCAATATTTTAAAGAACATAAAATAAAAGATATGAATACCATATATATAAAAGAGACAATTAAGGAATTGGAATAAGTTAGCGCATATTCTTTTTTGTTTGGTATCCCTTAATCCAAAATCTAACAGTACTTTTGTCAATAAAGTTGCTAAAAATTGCACACTTGTAATATAATGCACGTTGAAAGCCACTGCTTCATTAACTTTATTGCATCCGATTGATTAATTAATTAATTAAAAATATAGTGACCAAAAGTCATATAGACGTGAACAAAATCAAAGGGGCCGGTAACTTGTCAAGTAATAAAGAATTAGTTATTAAATAATTATAGCTCTTCAAAGCTTTCATAAGGCAAAATAGACCCTTGAAAGCTTCTTGAAAATGATTTGGGTTTTATGGGAGGAAAAAGGATCCTAGAAGTGTTCTTTGACCGACATTCGACCAATTTGGATAATGTGATAGACCTTGTTGATATATTATAGTCATCACTAATTGAAATATATGTCTGTTTGAAACTGAGGTACTTTGTCCTAATCTAACTTAATTAGGGTGTTAAACTGTCAAATTAAGGGACTGAAGTTGATTGACTTTTTTGGCATTCCAAAAGAAAAAACACTACTGTAAAATATAGATATTACTATCCTGAAGAACATCCATTTTTTAAAAAAGGGTAGTTAAAAATAAAGATAGTGGCATTTTCGTAATTATAGGTGGGAATTGGGTATGTTTAGGCGGCTCCAATTTAAATTGGGACTCCTAAAGTCCATTTTAGGTGTCCTAAACAAAAATTGGGACATCTAATATCCTTTAGAATATTCAATTTCATCCCAAAATGTAATATAAGAGGCGGTATGGGTGACTTTAGGTATCCTTTGTCAAACTGGGGATACCTAAAGAGCTGACACATGGCCACATGACATGACCAATGCATGTGACCGTGTGTCAAGGGAGATAACATTAGGCATCCCCAATAAAAGTGGGGACGCCTAAACCCAGCATTAGGCGTGAACTGGCGACGCTTAAAGGTAGTTAAAATAGTTTTTTTTTTTTTCAATTTCTTTCCAACTGATACATTTCGTGACTTCTCTCATTTCTCCATCTTCTCTTTCTCTCCTTTTTGCGTCTTTTTTTTCTTCTTTCTCCAAAAGATGTTTACCATTTCACTTCCGTTGACATTATTGTCTCTTCTTGCTCCTCCATCGATCTCTATCATCCGTCGTGGCTGCCTACTTAAGAGAGGTCCACCTTCTGAGGTTGCCGTAGTCACCATTGCTGTGGTTGTTGCGCCGTTGTCTCTCTCTCTCACACCACCTTCGCCCTCCTTCTCACCACCGTGGGTCGTCTCCCTCTACAAGTTAGCTTGCACCACCATCTCCCTCATCTCTATTTACATATGCTTATAGTTTTTATCCATGCTTTATACCCTTACACCATGTCTTTGCCCAGTTCCCCTTCGCATGTTATCCTTCTCTTAATTCATCAACACTCTAAGCTTTCCTTCTGTACTTATAATTAATGGTCAAAATTATTCTTTCATTCTCAATATTTGAACTAACTAAAATAGTCTTTGGTAAAAAAAAAACTAACTAAAATAGTTTGCCTCTTACAGGGGATATTTCAATTTAGCGTATAATAAAAAATGCTTAACTATTGTTGATTGATGTGTTCTTCATTTTGGTCAAATTGATTGTTGTAATATTAAGAAATGTAATGTTCAGTAATTAATACTATTCATGAAAATTATTTAATGGACTTTAGATGTCCCCATTTTGAAATGAGGACGTTTAAAGTGTATCTCACACTTTAGACATCCTCATTTCAAACTGAGGACGTCTAAAATTTGGCCTTTAGACGTTCTTTATTTTACAGACGTTATTGTTATTTTTTACTATGTTGCTCACATAGACATCTCTCTATTTTCAAACATTAAAAGATATAAAAAAAGGACGTTAAAAACTTTTTTTGTAGTAGTGAAAAAAGGGACTGAAGTTGACTTTTAAAGCTGTAAATACCATAAGTATATGAAAGACTATTATCTGACCCGTGAAGCTTTGTCGATTTTCTTCGAACGATACTCCAAATCTCGAGTTATATATATATAATCTTAAAGGGTTAGATCTGCCTCCCTAATTAAGTTAGTTTGATCATAATTATCTTAAACAAATCACAAGCTGCATTTGTTTTATATATTCCCATGTAACATGTTTAAGTCTTGATGACAAGTGTGAACTTATATATATTAATTAGATTATGTTGGGAAAGATGACAAAATGCAAATAAGATGTTTTCTTAAAATAAGAATTACACTTATTCTTAATT
The DNA here is from genome assembly GCA_963210345.1 of Inga oerstediana. Taxonomy (NCBI): domain Eukaryota; kingdom Viridiplantae; phylum Streptophyta; class Magnoliopsida; order Fabales; family Fabaceae; genus Inga; species Inga oerstediana. The sequence goes on along the minus strand of OY723407.1, from coordinate 14,982,999 downwards.
TCTAAAATGTGTGTACTAGTCATTTGTCAAACAGGAAATCAAAGTCTTTTTTCAAACTGAGCTGTTCAATGAACTTGGTCGGATAAATGGATTAAGCTAGGGTCCAACAAATGGTTATTAAATTATCTGATCAATTATTGAAGTCTTTTGCATCGATCCTACGTACCCATCATATAAAAATAAGTTTTACTAAGATAGAATCAATTTTAGCCTTATAATTAACTAGGTTTTTTCTTACTAGATCTAACAACTTATAATATAATGATAGAGATATTATTATATTTTTTTCCTAAAATCACCTAATATTTTAAATAATTTCAAGTCCATGCATTGTTGCTACATTCACAACGTGTAACAGACGCAAAAGTAGTCAATCTAACTGATAGATAATAGTGTACAATTTTTACATAATGATTGATTCATGCTTCAATCTACGTAATGGCCATAAGAAGTTATTCAAAATTAAACTCTTTTGAACTTATCTAAGTGTACGAAGAGAATATCAATTGGGATTTGAAGAACCTCAAATCAAACAAAATATTATTTCTTTCTTTCTTTTCCTCAAAGTTGCATCCCAACTTTTCATGTGTATGAGCACTTAGCCTACTCACATGCTTCTTTTCTTTAACTATCAATAGTTTCTGAAAGATCGATATCATTATTATTATTAGCATTATTATATCATGACAGCCACTAGGAAACGAACAAAAACTACTATTTTTTATAATGCTTTTTTGCTTTTTATTGACAACTTTGGTGTCTCTCTTTACGGGGTATATTTTCATATTTATCTCACCATTACGTTCGATATATCCAAGCATGTTGTTTTTTGCATTAACTATGCCCTATTGCCTATTATTCTTTATGATTATATATATATATATATATATATTCGATCGCTAAATCAGCTAGATATTAAAATTTATAATTTACAAAATAGTAAAAAAATTTAAAAAAAAAAACCTCTCAATTGAATGTGATTCGATTTACCACCTTCCTTCATTGCCCAACTGCAAATCTCGTCAATTACCCAAAAGGTAGATAAGGTAACCTTATTCTTTATAATTTTACAGGTTTTCCAGAAGTCTGAACAAATTATTTAAGCTTTTATAGCTAATAATTAAATAGGTAGTATAATTTTTTACTCCCTCCTATCCTATTTATAATATTCTCTCAGATAGGGTTGGTCCAAACTCCTAAATATGTAACAATATGTGTTTGTCTGAAAATGTAATGCATTTTTTTTATTTTAATCTCTAATTAATTACATGTTTCTTTTTTCTCTTTTTCCCACTCATTCTCTCTTCCACTCATTTTCTTCATGAATAAGTGTATAATTAAAAAAAGATCTCTTACACACTTATTTTTTAATAAGTAATTTTAACCAAAATTTTGATCTGCAATATTTGGGTACTTATTATTTATAAAAAGGATTGGGAGAGTATAAATTTTATTTTATATATATTCTCCCTCCACTCCGAAAGATAAATCACCTTCTAGAAGAATATTATTCTTTAGTCTAGAATATAAGTTATTTGAATAATAATTAATGTTTATTTGTTAATTTTGTCCCTAGAATTAATTCTTCAATGTTGTTCTTCCTATTTTTCTTTCTCCTTCAAAATCTCAATTTAGAATAGATTTAATGAGTTAATTATTCTTCTTTGGCTTCGATCGGCGAGATGATTGAAAGTGACTTACTCCTCTAGACCTATTTATAATTCATTTCCAACATGTTGCCCCCAAACTAAGAATAAAATTTAACAAATTTTCAAACTTTCCATTTTTTAGTATGCACTGTGCCCTATGAGAACAAATTCTACACAATAATAAATGAAGGGTAAAATTAAATATTCATAAAAGGTTTAATGATGCGACTAATAAATAGGACCAAGAAAATCTGCACTCTGTTATAAATAGGATTATTGGAGAGGAATATATATTGATATGTGTTAATCATTATTGGCTGACACTTCCAATGTCTAGAAGTCCCACACATTCCACTCTATGTTCATATACGTGTTCATTTGGAATAGTTTATTTTTTACTTATAAATACTTATAAATCGTGATTTATGATATACGAGGTATAACTATGTAAGAGGAGTTTATCTTGACTTACGTAATAAACACTTATATCCAAAAAATAAGTGATCACAAATATACTTACATATATTATGTAAATATCTTAAATGTGTGCGTGGGTGTGTGGGTACCTGTGAAATCATGAAACAGGTTGGCGTACTTAACAAATATTGGATCCACCAAACCAAGAAAAATAATTAGGTGAATCGAATGAGCAACCTGATCGTATAAATAAACTAATAATACTAATAACTCATCAACCAATTATATACATATGTTAATGACTTTATTTACTTAATATACGGCCATATATACGCATAGTAATTAAACATATTTTTCTTTTCCTTGATTCAACAATTCTCCATCTCTTTCTCTCCCTTCCCAACAACCACACACGTGTATTCTATTACCCAACCTAACACAGCTTTGCTTGCCAATGTGCTTCGTCAATCCGATTCCTTGTACGACTCATATATATAAAGAAAGAGAGTTTAATTAAGAAGCAATGAATTTTATGTGTAATTTTAATGATTATTATTGAATGTCACATGCTGGTTTCATAATAAACCATAAATGTTAAATCAATACTTCTTTGGATCTAGCTTTGTACTATAAAGTAACAAAAGAAAAAAAAAAAAGAATGTGTTGTTCCCATAGTAGGGTTATTGTAAAATTTCTCCAACATAGTAGTATTAAATATATATCCAGGTTGGGTTTTGGTGGGTGCAAGAGCAGTTTATAGATGCACGATCTAAAGTGATCAGAGACTTGTATATACATATATTTTTGAAAAGCAATGTTACTTGTTAGTAAATGGATACAAACTCTTTAACCTTTTTTGATTTTGTTCTTTTTAAGTAAAAGACTAGAGAGGGAAAAAATAGGATATATATATATATGTGTATATATTATGGAATTAAAAAAATGAAGTTGAAAGGTGATCGTTTAACTTTGATGGATCATTACATTCTCACCAATAATTGAAACATGTCAAGTGTTAGTTTATAATTCAACTAATGAATAAATGAATGAACGAAAGAAAGAATATTAATAATATGAATGACTGAATGTGAAGTAGTGGAGTGCATCTTTCCACGTCCGACACAAACATCGATATATGAAACAGAGAGAGGTTTTGTCAAAGGTTATTGGATTGGAGCCATGTTGGTGTCTTTTACTCCAAAAATCAATCTTATTCTTCATCAAACATCTGTCTTTAAGTGGAATCCAACTCCTCTTTCAACCATCCCACCTTATGATTCTTCCCAAGTTTCACTTTCACTAACCCAGCAACCCCAACATTTTAACCTTTAATTATTCCCTCCCAATATATATATATATATATATATATATATATAATATCACTCCTCACTTCGATCTACTTTCAACAACCTCATTATTATTATTGAAGACAAGCAAATATGTTCGATAATAGTAGTTAATATTCATGAATTTTATTCATACATTTATATTTTATTTTAAGATGCGGTGTCAAACCTATTTATATGCATTGAACTTGTTGAGTTTATTTTACATTATATTGGATAAAACGGTTGGGAGTGTAGAATATTCTTGGACGTATGAGAGCATACACACACACACATGATAGAGGATATTATTAGGAAATCATACATTATTTTATATTTGAATAGTTGCGTGGTTAGGATTATGTTATAATTAGTTGCGTATTAAGATATTTTCATATATTATTTTGTTATTCATTTAGTCTTACAGTTGGGATAGCAATCTATGTAAGCAATTTCTATATAAAGCCTTTTATCATCATCTATAATATAAAAGCTATTCAGTTCATTTTACGGTCCCAGCTACCTAAAGTAACATGGTATCATAGTTATCCTTTAAGAAAAAAGACCAACTTTCTCATCTCGTCCCACATTGATCTAAATCATTTTCCTTTTTTCCTCTCTCCTTCGTCCTTCGACTTTTCGTAATGTTTCTTCCTCTCTCCTTAAGGCCTCTTCTTTGGAACCTTCTTTGATGCTTTCCTTGGCCTCAGTATCGCAAGGTCTCTCTCTTCACTTATTCATATGATTTCATTTAATTCTTCTCTTTCTTTTGACATTGTGCCTTTCACGTATCTATCTTCTATTCTTTCCTCAATATGATTCACTTCATTCTTCTCTCTTTCTTTGATCCACATGCCTTTCACTTATCTCTCTTATATTCTTTCCCTAATATGGTTTCACTTAATTGTTCTCTTTCTTTGGCCGTCACGCCTTTCACTTATCTCTATTCTTTTCTTTCCCAATACAATTTCACTTCATTCTGCTATTTTGCAATTTTTTTTCAATAATGCATGGATTCTACAATGCCCTATGCTGTCAAAGTTATCTGGTGTACTACAATGTTCAAAGGATATTTTCAAATATTATTTTGTTATTCAGTTAGTCTCACGGTTGGGATGCGTTGATTTTACTATCTCACTACTTAAAGTAACAATATATATATATATATATATATATAGACGCACATGTATAAATGCAAAAAATAAAAAAAAATGGCAATGTAGATTTTGGGTCTACGGTTTTTTTGGTGTGTTTGGAGCTAGCACAAAGCTTTTTTTTTTTCCCCCGCGTGTGTGTGTATGAATTGTTGTGGTCAATTTTCACATGATTTGTGAAGCCAAATATTTATATTTGTGTGGGTGTGTCTTATTATGGTGCCAACTCACAATTCTACTTAAACAAAGCATGCCTTTGATTTTATATGAAAGTGGGACACCAAAAGTGTGTATATAATGGAATCGTCCCAACCCCTTCCTTTCTCTCTATTCCTTTAAACAAGCGTGCCAATAGCTCTGTCTTTGTTTATAAATAAGTTAAAAACCACTTTCTTCTTTGTCACCGCCACGAAATTTCCTTCCCTAATTTCTCGCAATTCACTGCTTCCTTTTGATTAATTATTATGATCAAACTCAGTTTCTCTCTATATGATTTGCTCATGACCTTCCAAATTCTCAATGAGTTCACCCTAAATTCACCGAAACTGCCTGATAAGCTAACCAACTTAATTAACTAATCTCCAGTTTCCAGAAGAAAGGATTCAAATAATGTTGTGTTCTTCGTTGCAGCAATAATCATTGATATATATATATATACACACCATAGTTCTCTGACCCGGACCGGACCGGCCAAACCGGCCCGGAAACCGGCGACCCGGCCACTAAACCGGTCCGGTTCGGTGACCCGGTGGGTCAACTTTTTTATTTTTGTTTTAAAAAAATTTCTTTTAGAATTTCATACTATAAGCCTAAAATATTCTATTTCTCACTGGTTTGGTCCCGGTTTAGCTCCGATTTGACTCCGTTCTGACCCACTGACCCTTGACCCAGTACCCCGACCGGTTCACTGACCGGTCCGGGTTTAATTACCTTGATACACACACACAATACACAGATATTGCGTTTTAATTTAAGGAATCCATGGAGGAGGTAGTACAACATATAAAAGAGGGAATATATATATAATAATAATTAAAACAATGGGAATATTGCATCTAGACACTTTACAAAGTGATAATTAAATTAATGATGAATTTGAGCATTAAAAGAAGAAGATCAAAACTGCCACTTTTGAGTAAGCTTTTTTGATATGATTAATTTCTACATATACATAAGTCCCTTCTCTGTGAGAGAGATATAGTTGATAAGGGTCCCTCTTGTTACCTGAATCTCTTTATACCCCATCATAGATCCCTTCGATTATCTTATCTACTTCACAACATCTCATATGTGTGTGTGTATATATATATATACGCATACACATACACTTTTGCCTACACTTGTGGTTAATTATTATTGCATGTAGCCAACGATATGGAACAAAAGGAGGAGTTCGCGTGCTAATTATATAAAGCAGCAACTTGTATTAATGCATTAAGCTAGCTAGAATTAGATAAGACGTATAATATTTATAATATGTGATATTTATTGCTGTACTTGGGCTAGCTGGTTGCATCTAAACTAAGAAAGACACTCGTGTCTCTCTATGCCTTTTGCTTTATCCTTACATATTTGTCGTGTTCCTCTTAGCTGAACAAAAATTACAAACTATCCTATAATAATTTCCTACCCTCACAACAGCTTATGTTTTTGCAGGGTAGACATGCACATTTAGGTCATTTTACACCCTGCAACGAGCCCTCACTGAAACTCTCTTCCACTCCACCAATCGCTGCAGAAAATCCATTACCTGCATTTATATATAAACAAAAATTAAAACCACTATATATGTGTGAGCAAGAATAATCAGAATATATATATATATATATTTGTGGAATGCTATATTTGCGGAGAAAATATCAGGTCTAAAATGTGTACTTGCCTCGTCGGGTTCTTGTAAAGAGTAAGAGGCACTCGTATCTTTCGGAAATTTGGAGACAAGAATGCCATAGCCTTGTCCTCTCTCTCTTAGTTTCTGTTTTATTTGCAGTTCCGCATTATTATTAGAGCATTAATTGAATAATAATACTAATAATGTATATAAATAATTAAAGTGGTCGAGTGTGAGATTTTTTGTTTGTTTGTTTCGGAATCAAAGTAATATCATTGGATACCTTGAACGCATCTTCATCGGATCGATCGTCGCCAATATAAAACGGGAAGACGTCGGTACAGTTGGCGAAACCTGTGGAAATATTTGGATTTATTATTTAGATTTGGATTTGGCAACACATCCCCATAAGAAAAAAGCGAAACAAAAAAGTTGTTACACATTATGAATCTCATGGCCATTCATTTTATAAATCTTCATTAAAAAAAAAAAACAAGCCCCACAAGGGTCTCGCTGTCTTGCTTTATGTCTTTTTCCGATCCTCTCTTCTTCTTTTTTTCCCTGGCTTTTTTCCTACTTGACAAATATATTTATCAAACCATCAATCGGACTTGGTCACTTGGTGTTGGGTTGAGTATTATTAATAATTTAATAATATATAATATAATGGTGATCCAAAACATGAAACTCTTCGGTTTGAACAGTGTGGACTCACCAAGTGACTGTAACAAAAATTCCAGGGCCTCTCCTTTGTCCCATTTAATAGGGGGACGAATCTCAAGTACCTGTATCAAAGTAAGTCACATTGAAAGTGATGAGACATGACCTTCTTTGAAACTCATCCTAATTTGGTTTTCTTAATTAATAATATCCTCGAAGTAATTAAATATAATAAAATAATAAGAAAAATATACAATCAGCTGGGGCCCCACCTTCCTTCCTGGAGTAAGGCGAAGCTTGGGGTACTCCTTTAACACTGATCGAACCTGGTTCGCCAGGTCGCTCCATTTCTGTGCACAAAAAGAAACCATTTTGGTTCATCACAGACCATTTTTTTGTTGAGAGTATATAAAAATAGTTAATTGCATGAGATCATATGGGTAATATAATTTACCTTTTCATCAACACAGCGAAAATGAACCGATACACAGAACTTATTGTTCTCCACGTTTGCTCCTGGAGTTGAACTTGTTTTCTCAACTAACAGTTTATACACCTGAGAGGAAAAAAAAACACCTTTTCATATATATCTTGTAAACTTTGATTCATCGTAAAACAAAAAATTAGAAATCTTGAACCAAAAAAGAAAAAAAAAACAAAACCAGACACCAACCTTGTCCATCATGGGTAAAAATTCACAGGCTGGCTGAAACAGAATCGCTTTACTGTCCTGCATCAGAGCATAGTTAATCAATCAGTCAACTCTAATAATAAATGACTTGTTATAAATAGAAAGAGGAAAATGTGATTAATAGAACTACAGTGTTTAGTGTACACTCACTTTATTGTATTTAGAGATTTTAGTTGGTCCTTTAATGTCCATCCCATGGCTCCCAGCATAATATAGCTCCTCCAACTGAACAAAGCTGTACACCTATATTTTTGCAAAACAATGGCAATTTAATCAAACATGAGACTATATATATATATGATTAATGATTGCTTGAGAAAGTTAAGGAAACTAAAAGAAGACTGTTGGAATGCACCTTGTCTCTGCATCTGCCGCTTACTATGGCCGTCGGAAAACACCTGGAGAGGTCTCTCACCGTCTTCCTCATCTGTGTGAACACTTATGTAACGTAAGTAAGAATTGAGGATTTTACGGTGAGAACAAAGAATCAGATGATCAAGAGTCGGGGGGGGGGGGGGAGAGAACTAACGGCTTCGGACATGAAAGCACGATCAGGGTCGTCGACGATGGGGGAGAGCGTGCCGTCGTAGTCAAGAAACACAACTATTTGCTTTCCTCTGGAAGCTTCGATGATTTGCTCAAACATATCTAATGCAGATGGGTGATGAAGCTGCTTCATCAAACACACATATATATACAGTTAGATTCATGAGTGATGATGAAGAAGATGATGACCAGAGAGAGGAGAGAGAGGGGTGCTTACGATCCAAGAGTTGTGTTGTGGGTCAATAGGGGAGGTGGTGAGAGTGGTGGTGGAGGAGTGGTGGTGGTGGGTGGGGGAGGAGGCGCGCATGGAGTCGACCCAGCAATTTATTTTGGCTGCACCATTGATGTCCTGGGTCTTCAGGAACTTGTTCCTGGAAATGGAGATGAAGCCAGCGACGGGGCCACCGGGTGGGGCTGCGGGGGGATTGTGAGGTGCGGTGGTGAAATTGAAGGAGTTAGAGATGGCGGCGGTGAAGGCCAGGTTGATTCTGGAATTGGCGTCGGAAACCACCACATTCTGCTGCGTCATGTCTCTCTGCAAAAACAAGTATGTGATCAGAGAGCTGAAAACAGAGGACGATGATGAAGAACTAAAATGAAATGGAATGAAGAGAATACCTGAGGATTGGAGGAGAAGGGTGAGGAATGAGCAGTTATATATGAATGAAGAGAGAAAATGAGAGAGAGAGAGAGAGAGAGAGGTTGAAGAAGAAGGAGTGAGTGGGGGGAAGAAGCAGAGGGAGCGAGGCATGGATTTATAGTTGCAACCAGAAGCTCCCATAACGCTCAGGGCTGGGTCCCACTTCTCCCAAAGAACCCCAGGCCCCACGAGTTGCATCCCTTATGGGCCCCACCACTTCATGGACTGTTTTTGGTCTTTCCCCGCCCTTCTTCCCCCTTCACCTCATTTCTTCTCTAGTTTTTTTTTTTAATTTTCATTCATCATAAATTAATACTACCCTCCATATATAAATATATAAAAGTTGCACACATGTATTTCAATGAATTTGAAAGAATTATATTATTCAAGAGTTTTTTTTTATTTGGTCACGGATTTTCTTTTTAAAACCTAAAGTGCAAAAAGTTTCCAAATCTCCTAATAAATATGTTTTTTAGTATTTAAATTTATGTCATCCTCTCTAAGAATTGGGTAATGTAAGAGATGAATCCTTGGCAAGAAAGAGAGGAAGAGGGGTGAGCCGGCTTCTGAGCAGCGGAGTGGCCGGTGAAGCCAATAATCCATGGCTGAGATGGTTGGTCCACGTGGGTTCCTTCCTATGGACTTGTGCCACGCTCACAATTCCCCTCACTCACTCACTCACCCACCCTCCATTCCCACTTTGTTTTTTTAATTTTCTCTCAAAAAATAAAAACTATTATATAATAAAAAAAAAGGAATATACAGATAATAATTGCAGGCATTGGCCATGGAAGGTAGTGCAGTATTTCCATAATTGGGCTGTTTTGGGCCGTCCACTTAAAGTTTCTCCTCTTCAGTTATGTCGGCCTCCATTTTGTCTCGTTTTTAATTTCATATCAATAATAATTAATAAATCATATTACATTATATACTATTATTCAACTAATTAATTTTTTCATTCTAAAATTTTTTCTTTTCAATAATTTTAAATGTTGAATCTATTCTATTTAAAATTATGAGATTTTCAAGGACAACATAAATTCATTTGGTTTATATCCATCCATTGTATCCAATTTTTCAATCATATTTTAGCATATGGAATTTTTTCATGTAATAAAAGTTCTTAAGTATATGATCTCTAAATCGTATTATACCATTGCTAATTATAAGAATTTTATATACGGCTATATTTGACTGGAGAATTATATGTAACGGAGTTAAATAAATGAATATAAAATTTTCCTATTTTTAATTATATTATAAGATGATGAAGTGATATAATTTTGAGCATATTATATTAATATTTTAATTTTTTTTACTCCAATAGTTAAAAGGCTCTCCCACTATATAAATTAATGAGCTTATGAATTTATAATATTCACAGCATGAGTTAATAATATATAATATCGCCAATAAATGAAAATATTATTAAAAAAGAAAAGTAATTTCACATAATCTTACTTTCCATTCAAATACGGCCAAAATAATTTATCTAAATACCGGCAATAAATAAAAATATTAAAAAAGACAAGCAGTTTCACATAATCTTACTTTCCAATCAAATAAGGCTGAAATAATTTATCTAACAAGGAACTGAAAAAGTTGTTTTATTTTTTATTTTTAATGATGCTACATTTATTGCGATTAAGAAAATATTGGAATTTCAAGTCAAAAAAAGAAAATATTGGAATTTTTTTATTATGGGCCCCATTTAGAATGTCGCCCATTGAAAAAGATTAAGCACCGCAAAACAAACAGCTCCTCCAATTCTACAGTGAACAAATCCAGCGGCGGCTTGCCAACGTAACAACTATACAACTTTTTGCCCCTTTCTCTTCTGGCTTTACGTATTGCTAATAAAAATATTCCTATATATCTACGTTACAGTGGACATTTATAATTGCTAATCGTTGTGCTGATTCCCGGGCTTGTTTGGTCAACAAATGAAAGTTGAAACTGTCATCATCAATATTTTTTTTCCTGTAGGAAATATAAAGCTATTCTCTCAAAAGAAAATTTCAAATATAAGCTTCTTTTTTTTTTTTTGATAATAAAATATAAGCTTCTTTTAATTGATTAGTCTTTGTGCTTGCATTTTCTTTCGGCTTTTTATTCAAAACAAAATTCATACTCCCTTTCGTTCTTAATATAAGACATATTTAGGAGTTGATTTTAATTCTAAATATAAAACATTATTTTTATATTTGTCAGTTTTTTCCTAATTTACCTCATTGATACTCCCTCAACAGTAATAAAAAAGGAAAGGAAATGAGAGAATTCAGAAAAATGATTATAATGTTTTAAAAAATATATGTTATATTAATTAATTTAACTAATTTCATTGATCTAATCAAAATTATATAAATATATCTTATATTAAATATCGAGAGAGTACTATAAACCTTTATGATATAAAAACCGGCCGTTTCTCAAAGAAACTCGATATCATACTTGTATATATAAGTGTGTGTATCTTATTATAAAGACACTTAAAAAAAATTTAAATAACATATATAATTATATTAAGCTTCATACCCCAACGCTTTATTCCAATGAAGTCGTAAATGAGGTGAATTATTGCAAGTTTGCAACAGACATCGTGAATATATACTAATAATAAATAAAATTCGTAGGTTTCTTGGGTGATTTGTCGTGAAAAGTAATATATATGAGAATAAAATAATAAGGTAAGACGATTTTGTGGTTGTCTTTCTGGTTCCCTTCTTTGTACCTAGACACGAAACTTTGTGGTCATCTCTCTCATGCAACGCAATGGCGTAACTACGGCAACCTACGAATTTATTTATTTTTTTTGCCAGTACAACCTACGAATTTATTATTATGGTTTTTGTCAAAACCAAACCCAATATAATATATCTCTCTGACTCGTGTGTTTTAATTATTTTAATTTGTGCCAAAAAAAAGGAGAAGAAGAATTCATCAATAAGAGACAAAGAAAGACAACGAAGATGTCGATATTTGTGCTGGTTTCATTTGCATGCACCAAAGTGAAACCTAGTACGACCAAAACCTACTGAGTGTCCATTGACCACGCTTGATCCATGGTCTAATTTACTTGCGTGACAAGTCTTTGTTTGAAACGTAAACCCTACGACACTATATTCTATATATATTTGTTCCTTATATTCCCTCCGGTCCTAATTATAGAACAATATTTGGAAGTTGATCTTGGTCCTAATTATAAGATAAAGTTCTAATTTTTGTCAATTTCTTCCCAAAATATCCCCTATTGATACTTTTTCAATAATAATTTAAGAATAAACTTATGTATTCTATAAAGTGAGTAATGTTTGCAACTCATTAATGCCACATATACTTCAATTCTACTGTTTTTTTAAATTTTAAATTTTAAATAAGGACATTTTAGGAAAATAAATATGATTAACTAATTTAACCACTATCCTTAATTTCTCCAAATTAAGTAAGTATGTCCTATAATTAGCAACAGAGGGAGTATTATTTAAGAGAAATGGTATCTAGCTTCTAGCTAGCTAGTTAATTAACTGAATTTATTAATTGGGTTTATGCAGAGGCAGTTTATTAATTTAATTTTTAATATACTTGGATCACCTAACAAAGTGCATAAGACTATGCTATTATTAGTTGGTCGTCTCTTTCAGTGTTTTTTCACATGCCTAGGTTCATTATTGGAAAAATCACTTTTAAGACTGGTTAAAAAAGACATTTTAGACCGGTTCTCGATCTGGTCTTGATACAACCGGTCTAAAAAATCTTCTACTTTTTAGACCGGTTATGGAACCGGTCTTAAAAAAACTTTTTAAGACCGGTTATTATAAAACCGGTTTAAAAATAAATATTTTTAGACCGGTTATAATAGGAACCGGTCTTAATTAATAAAATTTTAGACCGGTTCTTATGAAGAACTGGTTTGAAAATTTGAATTTTTAGACCGGTCTAAAATTTGATAAATTTTAGACCGGTTCTTTATAAATCGGTCTAAAAAGTCAAATTTTCAGACCGGTTCTTTCCAAAACCGGTCTTAAATTTACTTTTCAGACCAGTTTTGGATAGAACCGGTCTTACAAGTTGAATTTTTTTTTTAACAAAATTTTCGTTTAAAAGTATACCCAGCAAATCATTTCCCCTGTTAAAACATTTCACTCAGCAAGCAGTAGCCAGTTCAACGACATTGAAATAAATAAATCTTAAAACTCATTGGAACATATTAAAACTCAACTCAGTGCTGGCCAAAACAGAAGCAAAGGAAAACAACCATATAATAAACTCACAACCATAGACAGAATCATAATGCAAGGAAATCAAACAACCATGACAATGTTATTTTCACCAAGTTCCTTATCTTTTCACTTACATACATACATCAAAGATTAAATTACATTAATGATGATCACACTCGTCTCAGGCTGATGATCACTAGCTGGCCTGGCTTCAGAGAATCTACACTAAGACGTACACCTCATATACTTCATTTTCCTGTGACGACAACAAAAAAAGTAGTTATATATATACACCAATAACAATATACATAATTCAAATATAGTTCATGATAATTATTTTAGCTAACTAACCTTCAATGTAGTTTTATAAAGGGATATCCTCCCATATCCCTTCATGATGATCATTTCTTGTGCCGTGTTCATTGTCTGCTTCATCTTCTTCGTTCAATTCTGGTAAACCTGTAGAAAAAGAAGGAGTCTCAAGCAGATCATTCATTGAATGACTTTCCTGATTAATATCAATGACCCTTTTTCCTTGGAGAGCTACAGACCACATTTTGTTTGCCTGATCAGTAACATAGAACACTTGTTTCGCTTGATATGCCATAATAAAAGGTTCATCTCTAAAACTTCTACTATTCAAATCAACTAATGTAAATCCTAACTGATCAATCCTCACACCATTGTTGACATCAACCCAGTTGCATTTGAAAATGGGAAGTTTAACTTTAACATAATCAACCACCCAAATCTCTTCAATCACCCCATAATAAGGTATTGCTACCAATCTAGGATTCTTATCTTTTGAACTAGAGAAGTGCATAGATTCAGCTACTAACATAACCCCACTGTTCTGGACGGTGCTCCTATCATCAAGGAACTTTGTGTAAAATGTATAACCATTGATCACAAATGAAATCCAACTTATGACATCAGCCTCAGGACCACGTACTAACCATTTAATTGTATCAGAGACACATTCTTCGCCGTCAACCTTTTGTTTGAACCAATGTACAAAAGTTTTGTTATGCTCCATAATTAACCTTTGTTCAGTCATTCGACTATTTCCTTTCCGTACAATTTCTTTATGAGCATTAATGTAATCTTGAACTTCATCAACATTATTCAAGATGTACAAGTGGACTTGTTACAGTTCATCAGGATCCATGCTCTTTACTGAAGCCCCGCGTCTACCGCCTTCTTCATCATGACGTTCAGGAAGTCCAATGTGTTCTACATTTGACAAGTAATCTTGACAAAACTCCATGGCTTCTTCAAAAACATATTTCTGAACAATAGATGCTTTAGGCCGGTTAGGGTTCTTCACATACCCTTTTAGGATTTTCATAGTTCTTTCAATTGGGTACATCCATCGTAAATAGATAGGGCCACACAACTTGATCTCCCTGACTAGATGAACAATTAGATGTACCATGATGTCAAAAAAAGAAGGAAGAAAAAGCTTCTCAAGCTGGCACAATATCAGATATCTTTCATTTTCCAGTTCATCCAATTTTTCTGTCTCAATGACTTTACTACAAATAGCATTGAAGAAGAAACAAAGTCTAGTCAAAATATGTTGAAGATCATATTCAGCAATGCCTCGGATAGCTACTGGGAGCAGTTGTTGCATTAAGACATGACAATCATGAGACTTTAGCCCCACTAACTTCAAGTCTTTCATTGACACAAGCTTCCTAACATTTGAAGAATACCCTGAAGGAACTTTGATGCCATGTAAACATTGACAAAAGCTTCTTTTCTCATCCTTAGACAAAGTATGAGCAGCTGGAGGACAAAAAGTTCTCTTACCATATGGCTTTGGATGCAAGTCTTCTCGTATCCCCATTTCTTACAAATCTAATCTTGCCTTTACACCATCCTTAGAACTACCTTTGTATGTTAAGCAGTGTCCCAACAATACTATCACAAATGTTTTTCTCCACATGCATGAAATCAATACAGTGTCTTACATCAAGCTTCGGCCAATATGGAAGATTGAAGAAGACAGACCTCTTTTTCCATTTACTTTTCTCATTACTTTTCTTTGTAGTCTTACCAAAGATAACATTCATATTTTTTACTTTTTCATAAACTTGCTCCCCAATCAATGCCTTCGGAGCATCTTCAAACTCTTGTCCACCAAAAAAAGCTTTCTTTAATCTGCGATACGCATGGCCTCGTCTAAGAAATCTCCTATGGCCAAGATAAACTATCTTTCTTCCATGTTGAAGTTGATGGTAGCATGTTCCTTCTTCACAAATCGAACATGCTTTATGGCCTTTAACACTATAGCCTGATAAGTTTCCATATGCAGGGAAGTCATTTATAGTACAAAAGATCATGGCTTGCATTTTAAAAACCTCCTTCTTGTTCGAGTCAAAAACATCAACACTTTCGTCCCACAACTCTTTCAAGTCTTCGATCAAGGGCTCCAGGTAAACATCTATATCATTTCCGGGTTGTTTTGGTCCCGAAATAAACATAGATAACATGATGTACTTTCGTTTCATGCATAACAGAGGAGATAAGTTGTAAATTACCAACAGAACAGGCCATGAACTATGTATACTGCTCAGGCTACCAAAAGGATTCATGCCATCCGTGCTAAGCCCAAGCCTAAGGTTCCTTGGCTCTTCACCGAAGGCAGGAAATAATTGATTGTTTTTCTTCCATTAAGAAGAATCAGCCGGATGTCGAAGCTTTCCATCGGATATCCTCTCATCCACATGCCATCTCAAATTTCTTGCATCGTTTTCATTGGCAAACAAGCGCTTAAACCTTGGTATGATTGGAAGGTACCACAATACTTTTCTAGGAGCGTTATTTGATTTGTACCTCAGGGTTTCACATATGGGACACTGTTGTTCCTCTTCATGCTCTTTTCTATACAATATACAATCATTAGGGCATGTATGGATCTTTTTATATTTCATCCCTAGTGGATAATATTTTCTTAGCATCATAGTATCGAGAAGGCAACACATTATCATTTGGAAGCATGTCCTTAAAAGCCTCAAGCGTTTCTGAAAAACTTTTGTCGCTCCATCCATGTCGTGCTTTCAAGCTTACCAATTTCAATACTGCTTTCAACAATTGGTACTTTTTACACCCTGGGTACAACGGCGTCTCAGCATCACTACACATATTACCATATGCATGTAATTGCTCAAAACTCTCTTCTCCTACATCACGAATAATATCCTCTATTCGATCATCCATATCCGTGTCATTATCATCAAAGTTCACTCCCCCCTGTTGAGATGAACTTGGCATTTCTAATTCTTCACTATGCCATACCCACACTGTATAACTCTTACAGAATCCTTCACAAATTAAATGTGTATATATATCTGCAGTACTTAGTCGCTTCTCATTCAAACATACTATACAAGGGCAATAAAACTTTCCACTACCATCATCGGTATGTCTACTAGCGAAGTCTATAAAACCCCTCACCCCATTATCATATTCAACACTCGTCCGTTTAGCGTCTATCCAACTATGATCCATATATATCTCAACACTTCTAGCACCCTATATCCAACAACAAAAGGATAGACAAAAACACAACAACAATAGAGTTTTAGATATTTCAACGAAATTAACATGCATCATTTAAAACTAGTATTGTTTTAACAAACCAATAACACTAACAATAATCAAACAACTAAAACAGAACATAAAGTGGTATTAATTCAAAAAGTCAGAGCATATTAATTATAAAACAACGAGAAGTGCTCAAATTAAAGCAACAACAAGAACTTTAATTTTTTCCAGATTACGTTTAAGTGCTCAAATTAAAGCAACAACAATAACTTTTCATTGAACATTATTAATTATAAAACAACGTACAACTAAATAACAGATCGATCGAATACTAACCTGAATGAAGACCAAGGAGTGAGCTTCAACCCAAAGTCAAGGTGGAGTCGACTGAGGTTAAAATGAAGTCCTTAAATTCACGGCACTGACAAAGGGAAGTCAAATCAGAGGAGAATGGTCACTGCGCTGCGGAGATTAGAGGTCGCGTCGGAGAAGACTGACATTAGTCAAAGAACAGCGACGACGAACACAGCAACGGAAGTGGTAATGACGGAGGAGACTTGAGCAAATGAGGGATGGGACGCCATGGACGAGTTCAGAACAAGTACGGACAGAGGTCACAGAGAAATGACAAAGAGAGAAGAAAGGGTTCACAGAGCGCGCGATCTGGGCGCAGGAGGAAAAATAAGTGTGAAAAATCTTACTTTTAATAAAAACCGGTCTTAAAAAAGGAAAAATTCACATTTAAGACCAGTTTGTACAAAAACCGGTCTTAAATGTAACACATTTAAGACCGGTTTTTCCCACAACCGGCCTTAAAAAGTTATTGCATTTTGAATTTAAAATTTTTAACATTTAAGACCGGTTTACATATAAACCGGTCTTAAATATTAAAAATTTAGACCGGTTTTAATACAAAACCGGTCTTAAATATTTAACATTTAAGACCGGTTTATATTTAAACCGGTCTTAAATGTTAAAAAATTTTAAATGCATAAAATTTTAAGACTTTAAGACCGGTTTTTTTTATAACCGGTCTAAATAAATTTTTTAAGACCGGTTTTTTTAAGAACCTGTCTAAGAAGTTCAATATAATTACAAAACTGCCACCACACAAATTTTTAAGACCTTATCCGCTAAAACCGGTCTAAATGTGGCGGTTTAAAAAGGTTTTTTTCCAGTAGTGGTTCTTCTTTCTCTTGGGCTTTGATATATCAAACTGTGTCTTCGTATATGCTATATACTTTGAGTATCTATAATTTTTCTTAACAGCTTTTGTTCAATTAATAAATTAATCTTATGCATGCCATTAATTTTATTAATTTCCATGACATATCCATCTGATGGAGATCTTTTGCCGGCCGACAATGTGTGTAAGTTAAAACATCAGGCCTCAGAGTTTTATGCGTATAATATGTACCCCATCCACTCTTAATTATAAGTTATACCCCTATTTCTTATGGCCCCCATTAAACATTTTTCCTCCGATACCCCTATTTATTGGAACATTTTGTTATGTGCTTTAAATTTTTAAATATTAAATGATAGGAATATTTTGGAAAAGTGTCATCAGTTTGCTATATATTGATTATAAATAACAAGTTATCTTTTGTTATAAATAACATTTTTCCTCCGATACCCCTATTTATTGGAACATTTTGTTATGTGCTTTAAGTTTTTAAATATTAAATGATAGGAATATTTTGGAAAAGTGTCATCAATTTGCTATATATTGATTATAAATAATTAGTAGGTTATCTTCTTCTTTTTTTTTGGATTTTCCTAATAAGTTAAGAAGATGTTATATGTAGAACTGGATGGAGTTGTATAAAATTTATTATTTTTATTCTGAGAGGGGAAAATATAATAAGAGCAAACCCAAAAAAATGATTGTAATAGAAAACATATTATTTTTATTTCTCCACATAATTGACTAGTGCGGTTCGTGTGATGTATTGAAAGCGCACTCTCATTACGCTCTTATATAATTTTAAAAAGGAACAAAGAGTAGGGAAAATCACATAAAAGTTTAATATTTGTATCATTTTTTAACTCCAAAGTTTTTGCTGTAAAGGTAGTTTCCAAGGATCTCTTTACTTTCTACAATATTTTAAAGTGTTCGCGCATTCTTAGCCTATAAATATCCGCAACAAAAAATCTTTTTTTTTTTTCACATTCATTTGGATAAACACTTCTTCACTACGCAGGCATTGATCTTACAGCCCGTTTGGTTCAACCCCATTGCATGCCTGCAATGGCAATCATGATTGTATTATCAGGATAAGAGCGTTTGGTTGCTCTTTAACATGGTAATAGGGTTTATCATGGTAATGATGATTACCAAAAAATTGGTAATCCTTAGGGTCCGTTTGGTTCAATCCCATTACACCCTGCGGTGCAGTGTAATGCGATCCAATGGTAATGCAATGCAATATTAATTACAGGGGTAGTGTTTGGTTTGATTTTTAAGTAACGTGCAATGAGTTAATATTTTAACAATTATTTAAAATTAATATATTACACAAAGTCTATTTTACCCCTTAATATAATCTTTATAGAAAAAATAGTTAAAAGCCGGCGACGGCGGGGATGGAGGAGGAAGAGGTAGTGGCGGGGGAGGAGGAGGAGGTGGTGGTGGTGGGCGGTGGGCCGGTGGCTGGGCCGGGGGTGGCGGGGGAGGAGGAGGTGGCGGCGGCAGGCTGTGGGCCAGTGGCGGGGCCGGGGTTGGCAACCGAGAGGGAGGTGGCGGCGGTGGAGGTGGGCGGCGGGGGTGGAGGAGGAGGTGATGGCGGTGGGAGGTGGGCTGGTGGCGGGGCCAAGGGTGGCTGCGGAGGAGGAGGAGGTGGTGGTGGCGATGGGCGGCGGGGTTGGAAGAGGTGGTCGTGGTGATGAGCCAGCGGCGGGGGCGGGGGCAGCGGAGGTGGCGGCCGCGGCGGGCAGCGGTCGTGGAGAAGGAGGTGGTGGTAGTGGCTGTGGGCGGGTGGCGGCAGTAGAGGAGAAGGTGGCGGTGGGCAGCAACGGCGGTAGAGTAGGAGGCGGCGGCGGCGGGTGGAGGTGATGGCGGTGGAGGTGGAGGAGGTTGTGGCGTGATGCGGCAAGTGAAATGAGATAAGTGACATAAAGACAAGGGAAACTAAAGGGTAAATTGGACTTTTTAAACTATGCAATGTGATGGTAATGAAGATTCATAGGGGGGAGGTATGAATGAGGATTACCAATTTTTTGGTAATCATCATTACCATGGTAAACTCTATTACCATACTAAAGAGCAACCAAACACTCTTCTCTTAGTAATGCAATCATGATTACCATTGCAGGTATGCAATGGGGTTGAACCAAACGGGCTCTTATTCATACCTCCCCCTATGAATCCTCATTACCATCCAATTGTATGGTTTAAAAAGTCCAATTTACCCTTGAGTTTCTCATATTTTTGATTTACTTATCTCATTTCATTTGCCACAACTGCCATCGCCATTACCTCCTCCTCCTTTACCACCGTCACCTCCACCACTACCTCCCCCGCCACCGTCGCCACCACCACCTCCTCCTCCGTAGTTGACACTGTCACACTCCGCCGCCGCCGCCGCCACCTCCTCCTCCGCCACTGTCACCCACCATTACCTCCTTCGCTGCCACCCGCCTACCTCCACAGCCACCGCCTCACCCACCGCTACCACCACTACCTCCTTCGTTGCCACCGCCCCCACCACTACCTCCTCCTCCACTGCCACGGTCGCAGCCGCTGCCTCCCGCCCACCGCCACCACACACTACCTCCTTCGCCATTGTCGCACGTTGCCACAGCCTCACTGCCACCACCACTACCTCCTCCTCCGCTGCCACCACTGTCACACACCTGTCGTCACCACCACCTCCTCCTCCCCTACCGCCGCCGCCGCCCACCCACTACTACTACCACCTCCTCCTTCACCGCTGCCCCTATAATTGCCGCTGCCACTACCTCTTCCTACTCCATCTCTACCGCCGCTGACTCTTAACTATTTTTTCTACAAAGATTATATTAAGGGTAAAATAGACTTTGTGTAATATATTAGTTTCAAATAATTATTATTAAAATATTAACTCATTGCACACTGCTTAAAAATCAAACCAAACACTACCCTTGTAATTAATATTACATTGTATTACTATTGCATCACATTGCACTATACTGCAGGGTGTAATGGAATTGAACCAAACGGGCCCTTAATTTGTGGAAAGTGTTTTGACAGTTTAAACACAATATATGTCTTGGATTTGACTCCGTGTGAATATAAAAATTAAAATGTACTTAGGGAGCCTAACAATGCTCAAATTTGACTCTATGAGTAGCCATATAAAAAGCGAGCTTTAATTACAAAATTTCATCAACTAAGCTAGTGTCAAACATTGGGACAAACAATTACTTCAATTACCTAGTACTACCTTTGGTTCTTAATATAAGATCTAGTTTGTAGTGTAACTTACACTATAAATTATATCTTATATTAAAGACCAGAGATAATATTAATGTTACTAAGCTAAGATTCTTTCAAACGAATGAAAAATGGCCCCTTGCTCCTGTTTTTCCCCTCTTAATTAATTTATCAAGCGATCTTCACTATAGATCAGCAGCTTCTACAAATTTCTTTGCAATATAATTGTAAGACGTAAAATCTCATATATAGGATTGTTTTAAAAATTGAGGGAACGAAGGTCGAGGCCGACCACTATTGGAGGTCGTCGTTGAACTTTAAAGGTATTAGATTCCACTTTCTCATCCACACGAATATAATTATACTAACCCTAAAAATTAATCAATGTCTTCTACTAATTAATTAATAATTAATTAACGCAACAGAGAGCTATAGCTTAGGCATATAGCTGATGAGTGTGTGAGTGTATTGTAGAGAGCACTGTTAGCCGCCTACCCAACAAGAAACACTCAAGGATTCCTAAGTGCATGGCAAGCAACGTGTCAAGCAAGCAATCACAAAGAGAAACTAAAAAAAGATGATCGATACCTATAAAAAAATGAAACCCCATGCACCTTGTTCTGCTTCATCTCAGACACAACATGTGTATTAGGGCATCTCCCTCAACTTTTTATTTCTTTACATAATTATATGTAAACACACTACACACACGTACAAAGATACCACCATATATAATAATAATAATAATAATAATAATAATAATAATAATAATAATAATAATAAATGAAGTTAGAACTACGTGTTCAATCGTCAAACTACACAAACTCTGATAACTTCAGTGGTCGGCAGATTCGGAATCTGTGATCTGATATATATATATATATACACACTCTATTATAAATCAGTTCCTCCATATATCCACCAGATCATGCATGTTCTTTCATGCACTGGGATCAAGGCCAATAATGGTTATAACTCTCTCTCTATCTCTCTCTCTCTCTGTTCATTTGATTTATTTGTGATTATTATATAAAAGAGTGGTGGGAGTTAGAAAGAGAAGATTTTATGCTTGAACATATATATAAATATATATATATATATATATATTCTCTTATGAGCACATGTGGGGGATGGCTGGATGGCAATTATATGCGTCTATATTATGTGGATGGTGTGTCATTTTGTGGACACCAGAAAAGAAGAGAGAGAGAGAGAGAGAGAGGTAAAAAGCAATACTGTGTGTGTCTAGGAACTTCTCTTGGTCTTAAATTGGATCGATTCTTTTTGCTTTTATGAAAGACAAGTAAAGGTTGCTTGATCTTTTGCTTTCATGTTTACTGTGTAGTCGAATGAGGGAACGCCAAACTAAAAGAAACATGACTGACAAATTAATTAGCCGTTTGATGGGACAACGAAACGAGCTTCGGCTTTCTCATTGATCATCAATTATATATGTAGATATGCCTTTGTTTGGACACATATTTTGTGAAAAAGAGTGTTCTTCGTTACCCTATACCTATACCATCAACCTCTGACCTCTCAAAATGGACCCAATTATATGTCCTTGTAGCTTGTATTCCAACATAGGTGTAGACCATGGACGATACCAATAAGTTCCAAGGAATAAAAAATTGGACTGGTCAATGAAACTGTCACGATACAGATTCAAAGGTTAATGGGTCAATCTGGGTCTAACCGGTAATTAAACCGGTCATATTAAAATATTATAATTTATTAGTGGTAATATATATATTAATATATTTTTAAACTTCTATAGATAAAAATGAAGATTTTTATAAAAGAATGCTTAAAATCTATTAGTATTAGTTATAATGTCTATACTTATTTAATGATATCTCATTTTCTATAATTATTATATCCTTTTAAATAATTTTATTTCATTATCTTCTTCATTTTTTTTAGATTTATTCTTTTTTTACCTATTTTTCTCTTCATTTTGGTCTTCAATCTTCCATTCCCCCTCTCCCAAATATCACAAAATAATAATTAAAAAAATTTGAAAATAAAGAAACCGGTCCAACCGGTTGAACCATCGGTTTTGACCGGTTCCACCGGTTTAATTGGTTTTACGGTAAATGGTCGGACCGGACCAGACTGGACCACTGACTGGTTCCTAGTTCGAAACTAGTCGAACCGACCGATTCAATCCGATTTTTTATTCATTGATAAGTTCCCCTACATGGGAGGGAACATTGGTAAGTTTTCAACTAAAGCCACATATCCATCTATTCTCCTTGTCCTTGATGACGCTGCCACATCCATTCCTACTATCTTTTAGGACGGAAATTTAAGCACCTATATAGAAAGCACGATCCTCTAACAAACCCTAATCTAAACGAGCCCTAAACAAACTATGATTTGCACAAAAATTTAAGAAAATACGAGTAATATTTTCCATATATTAGTTACATGTATTGGATTTTGAATATATGGATTGATGGTTACAAATAATTCAATTCTAGTTTTTCATGATTACTCATTTATTCTTATTTATAAGTTACTTTTAGCATATTTCACCAGAAGCAAAAAAAAAAAAAGGTCTTAAACCTTTTTTTTGTTTGAGCAAACGTCTTAAACCTTATTAATCATATCTTGAAATTCAACAACTTTTCAACTTTACCATTATTTAATATACAATATATCCCATGAAAACAAAATTTACACAATAATAAATGAAAAATAAAACTGTACATTCATATAAAAAATTTAATGATATGACTTATAAATAAACATCAACATAGATTTGGTTTATCGATGTAATATTTTTAATTATAACATAAATTCGTATTCTTTTTGAGTAAATTATATATAAATGAGTGTGATCATCGGGCATGCATGTGCTTCCATTTCCTAGCTTAATTAATATATACTCCTACATGGTTAAGTAATTACCTACTGGATTTATTAATTTTATATATACTTTTTTGCGGATTTGCCATCCTTTAATTTATTCATTTGCACCTCCAACTGAAACTATTACGTCCGTATTACTACTGCTACTACTAATATTTTGAATGGAACCAATGAGGTCTAAATGATTTATATTTTTTAATTTTAACTTTTTTTGTAGTATGAATATATAAAAGAATGAGGAATAAATGCAATCCTTTAATTAATAATATGTTCATTTTAAAGATATAATGAAAAAGTTATGCTCTAAATGATCTATTGAAGGAATATAATAAATTTACATGGACCCTTTTTGTCGGTGCGAAAGAATATTCTTTTTTATTAGGAATAATATGTGTATTATATATAGAATGAGATTCTAAATTCTGCTTCTAGTCATCAACTGATCATTCATGCGAAGAGGCAAAATGACATTCATGAACACGATTATATGCAAGAATATCAAAGGGAAAATTAGAATGAAGGACATAAAGAAAAATATATTTATGGAGAAGAACTATAAAAATTATAATTATTTAAAAGGACCAAATATAAAAATATAAAATTATAAATACTAAAATACCCCTAACAAAATCTTCTGAATTCTCTTCTTCATTTCTCTATTTCTCTCCCACATTCCATTTTTAAAACTAATACAAAATTCTAAGTTTCACTAAATAAAACAGTTTTTTTCAATTTTCACATTGATGAAAAAATTACGCATCGTTCAATTTTGTAAAAATTATAATTTTTTAAAATAAAAAATTTAATTAAAAATAGAACTATATATTTTTAATAAAACTCAAAGTCTTTTATAATTTATCATATATGTTAAACCAAGAAAGTTTATATAATAATTCTTGTTTTAGAAGCAATTTATATGGGTTAAAAAATTAGTTTAATGTTAATGAAATTAAAAAAATATAATTAATCTGTTATATCCTGAAAAATATGAAATGAGTTTAGTT
Source organism: Inga oerstediana (assembly GCA_963210345.1). Taxonomy (NCBI): domain Eukaryota; kingdom Viridiplantae; phylum Streptophyta; class Magnoliopsida; order Fabales; family Fabaceae; genus Inga; species Inga oerstediana. Next base: position 14,958,025 of record OY723407.1, on the reverse strand, counting down.
TTTATTTTTATAAAATGAGATTAATTAATATCAACTTTGATAATAAAAATCGGGCAACATGATGATATAAATTGAAAAAAATAAAAATTAAAAAAATGATTTTAACTGTTGTTAATTGAATAATATATTGAAAATTAAAAAAAAAAAAGATATGATCATATCATGATTGACGGTTTTAGTTTTAATTTTAGTTATTTTTAATTTAATTATGAATATGAGAGATAATATAGGATGTTTGGTTATGGGCAGTTTAGTATTTTTAAATTTATTTTATAATGTTTGGTCTTTCTAAATAGAGTAAAATACTCTGACCACCCTCCAGTTTTGCCATAATTACACAGACCTCCCCTTTATTTTAAAAACATACACTTAAGTCTAAATAGTTAACTCCGTTAAGAATATTCTAAAAAGATTCCAAAAATATATTTTTTTACTTAAATTTATTTTTTCTTGCACATTTTGACTAAAGTAGTTTCAAAAAATTTAAGATTTTTTTTATCTATTCCTTAATTTCTATTTTTATCTTTACAAGTAATTATCTGTTTGATGATTTTAGCATTGGTTAATGTAAATATCACAAACGTTAAATATTCAAGCAAGATTTTAAATAAAAATATGCTTGATCAAATGTGTTTATAAATATTTGTGGAAAAAAAATATTAAATTATAAATTTAAATGACACATACAATCTCATACTTATATAGTTTATTATATTTGATAAAAATATGTGTTTAATATATATTTTAAGTCAAAATTAATTTATAATATCAAAATTAATAAATTTTTTAAAAAATTAGAAAGTTAGAGAATCTAATAGAATAAATTTATGGTTGTATAAATTTTTATTAGCCCATATATATATATATATATATAATTTTAATATTGAAGAAGGGCATTTTGGTTAAAAAAAGTTTAAAAGTCAAACTTAACGGTCAACTAACGATTTAGGTGGATGGAAATAGAATCTCAAACTATAAGGGAACTAGTCGATTGTCGGGGGCTCATGTCGGTAAATTCGGCGTTGGCCTTCAGGTTAACGTCGGATACCTGGAAGGTGGGTGCACCGAAGGCCAAAAATGGTCCATTGCATAAACCATAAAAAAAAAAAAAAACTGTAAGGGAGGTTTGTGTAACATATATTTTAGTTTTAAGAGAGGTTTATATGGGTTTCCAAAATAGAGAGGAAGTCTGTGTAATTAAGGCAAAACAGATGGGAGGTTAGAATATTTTACTTTTCTAAATAAGTACAATTTTTATGGTCATTTATAATAAATATTATTTTCTCTAGGTTCTCTATTTTAATTTTCCCAATATCAAATTTGGTAAGTGATTTAGTTCATTAAATTTTCGAGGGAAAAAATAATTTTTTTTAGTAAAAAAAAAAATTAGAATCACATTAACTGGCTTAGTTTTTTTTATAGATTATTTTTCTTATCTAAAAAAAACTCTGGTTGATTTTTCTCATGTAAAGTCAATTAATTAGTCATAGACGTTGACATGACATGAACACATATTCTGGGACGGAATGAATTGAAATTTAAATTGAGAATAATAGAGAGGAATATATTTGAAAACGATAATAATCATACAAGTCTTTGCAAGTCTTCTCAACCACCACGTACACCAACGACAAGTTCCACTTTCGGTTGTTTTGGCTCGATTAGTTGCACTTTCGGTTTCTCTTTTTTAATTTTCTATTGGTGAAGTTTTTCAAGATCTTCTGTATAATTTTATAAAAAAATAATTTATTATTGTTTTGAATTTCATTCATATATATATAGACTCACGCATATATAATGATTTTTCATTTTATTTAGATTTTTTGATTGTTCGTTTTGCAATTACTATATTTAACCGAAAAAATACTCTGTATATGAGTTATATAAATTAGATGCCAACATGGGCAAAAAAAAAAAAAAAAAGATGCCAACAGTTCTCTAACTATTTATACTTTGATATGTTGAAGTAAAACTTTTTGAGACTTGTCTCTGTTGAAGTAAAACTTATCTACAATTAATACAATTTAAAAATATTGTTCTCTTTCTTTAAAATTAAATGGTCATTGTATCAACAAATCATTGGTTGACGTGGTTTATGGCGTTATCCGATAAAACGAAAGTTAGTCTTTGTTGTTGAGATAAAAAATAATTAAATAAAAGAACCGGATCGGCATTTTCTTGGGGATGCCTATCTTCTCTAAGAACGGACCCACCTAACGGTAAGAATATACACGTGTTACAATCAACGCCCTTTCTTGTTTTTGTCCCGGTTATTTAGTTAGCTAGATTTCCCCCCGATTAATAAAAAGGTTAAATTAAAAAAAAGAAAAGAAAAGAAAACTGGACTGATGCCCCATTTCTTTAGGACACACACCCACAACTATTGGTTAATGTGGTGAAGGGCATAACATCATAAAAAGAAAATTATAAAAAACATACGAATTTAAATATTGAAAAACACATTTGTTTGTTAGGATAATCTTCTAAATTTTAAAGAAATTAATTTCAAATTTTTTTGGTATTAACATGAAAGGATTGTGTGTCAAGTGTTCATAATAAAATAATTAAATTTTCAGCCTATGATGGCGTCACTTTAAAAAAAACATTTAGATTGTTTTTTTATTTTTTCAAAAATGTTTCTAACTTACAATTTTTCATTTTTTTCATATATGCCTTTATCTAATTAGTTTTCACTCTCAATACTATTTTACAAGAATATTGCTGTCTTCCTAATGAAATATAATTTGTGAGAGGAAGAGTTTTTTTTTTTTTTGGATTGCATGGACAAGAGTAGCTACTCTTGAGGGTCATGTATAACCCTTAAATGGTCTTACAAGTCATAGCAAAAACTGCTAGTTCCGAACCAAATCTTAGCTGAGGTCAGCTAACATTTGGAACGAATTAAAATCTGGAGGATCATGCAGTACTGTCATATTATTGTTCGAATCTAAGAGTTTCCTTGTGAGAAAGGTGAATATTTAAATCCCAATCAAAGTAGATTAGCTCCCTAACTTCATCTAGCTCGGTATGTAGTGGGTGAAAATGGCCACCCAAATGAGATAGCAATTGGATTGCTTCCGTTGAGTCAGTGTGTAGCTTAACCTTTCTGAAATTCCTAGATTTACAAATCTGAAGACCAGTCCTGATAGCTTGAATCTCTACTGCTGTTGAGCCTATAGCGAAACCTGTGTTTTGCTGAAAGCCACAGATCCACACTCTTGCATTGTCGCGAACTACTCCTCCCACAGTTGATTGCCTATGTATGTCCATTGCTGCGTCCACGTCGACCCGAACAAATCCCTCAGGAGGCGCGGTCCATCTGTCTGATGCTCTGTCCGGAACTTTGAATATTTTGTGTTTTAGCCTTCCCTTTTCGATTCCTTCATGGAGAAAATGTAGGCCTCTGTGAACTAGAAGATGGGCCTAATCAATTGTACCTTCGAACGCCTTCCTGCATTTGTTATTCCAAATAAGCCAGCATAGCGACCCAAAGACTCTCAGCTAGGGCCAATGAGCAACTTTACGTCTGCCAGGAGAATGCTGAAAGTTCCATATGATCCAATCCTACAAATTTCCAGAGAAAAAAACAGAGTAATATATTGGGTTAATACAAAAAAACCACACACTACTCGCAAGCTCACAATCTCTCATAGCATGAATTGTTGTTTCCTCACAATTACACTCAAAAGGACACTCAATGTTTATGCTCACATCCACTACTACAAAAAGGTCAAAAGGTGGCACACATTTTATGGCCCTTCTTTAAGAAGTGCCATAGCTGCCTTTTTTTTTTTTTTCATTTTCTATTTTATTTTATTTTTTTAATTTTGGGTACCAGTTGTGGCGTCTGGTAGAGTAGGTGTCACAGCTGGTTAGACCAAGTGTTGGCAAGCGCCACACTTGGACTAGCTGTGGCGCCTGGGATTACTAGGCGCCACAGCTAGTGTGGCCCCTTATAATAAAAAAAAAATTTGACCAGCTGGCCACCACGTGACCAGCTGGTTATATATATATATATATATAAATTTATAACCAACTGCGGTGCCTGGTTGGTAGGTTATATATTAAAAAAAAATTGTTTTTTGACCAGCTGGCCACCATGTGACCAGCTGGTTGTATATATATATATAAATTATAACAATCCTATAGCAAGTTATATATTAAAAAAAATTATTTTTGACCAGCTGGCCAAGTGGTGGCCAGCTGGTAGTATATATATATATATATAAAAATTTACCACCACTTGGCCAGCTAGTTGAATATAAAAGAAAAAATTTTACCACCAGCTGTGGCGCCTGGGCAACCAGGCGCCACAGCTGGTTATATATTAAAAAAAAAGAAATTTTTTTTGACTTTTTTAATGGATTACACTATCCACTTCTCACTAATCGCAATCCCCCCGCCCCCACCTTATCTTTTTTCCCCTTCCAGCGCAGTGGCCCCCCTCCTTCTCTTTTATTTTGACTCATCTCACTTTAATTATTCCCTCCTTTCTCACTTTCCCTTTTCATCTACACTACAGCTTCTTGCAGTGGACGATTGTCGCCCCCTCCCTCCATTTCCTGTCATCTTCACACTTAAAAACATACCCTCACACGCACACGTCTTCATCATCGAATCTACTTCTTTGTTTTGTTCCAACTGTCATCCCCACTCCTATCCCAATTGTTCCATTTTCTTTGTACTGTCTTTCACTTTTGGTCCCCACTCCAGTTGGTCCCAACTGCTCAAATTTCCTCCTCCTCCTCACTCAAGATTGCGTCACCAACGGGTAACGTGGTCCCCCACTCCACTGAACTGATCAATTAAGCTTATAAGTTCAACGTGCTTCTTCTTCTTCTTTTTTTAATTGGCATATAATTTCTGTAATTTTTTATTTCAAATTGATATCTATGTTCTAACCATAATACATAATGAATTTAAAAGTAAAGTTACATTATAAGAAAAAAAAGTAAAGTTATCTCATAATAAGCTAACAAAATGGCTTTCCATTTTTGAAAACGGATTAGGTTTGTGAATATTAAATAAATGAATGGAGTTACTAACCAAACTGTGATGTACGTTTAGTGATGTGGACTGAATTTTATTTTCCAAGTTGAGCTGAAAGAGTCGGGAAAGATGGTCTAATTGTGCCTAATAATAATACACTAAATATAAACTAATTTCATAAACGAATGAGTTGAATTATTGACTATGTCATCAAGTTGATAAATAATATATATATATATATATATATCTATGTTGCAATTGAACAATAAAATATACATTATGTTTTTTTTATGGATCAATGATATGTTTATTCGACTTATCTTATACACACAAACAATACCTGACTAGAAAATGCTTGTATTATTAAGCTGATATTATGTTTTTATAGAGGCTGCCGCTAATGATCCATGGTGATAGAAATTAATTAGTTTTCTTTGTTTTCATACATTATGTTTTTTTATGGAAACGCCACAGCATTTATATTTTTTTAAAAAAAATACCCTCCTGTAGCGCTTGTTGGAGGAAGTGCCACAGAAGGGGGGTCTTTTGTGGCGCTTGATGACACAAGCGCCACAAGAAGGGGGATCTCTTGTGGCGCTTGCGTCAGCAAGGGCCACAGGAGACCCCCCTCTTGTGGCACTTCCTCCAACAAACGCCACTGGAGGGTATTTTTTTTAAAAAAAATTAAATGTTGTGACGCTTGGTTTAGTGGCGTCCAGATATGTGGCACTTCTCTAATGCTACATCTAATGCAATTATAAGCGCCACATCTTTATTTTTTTTGTAGTAGTGATCTCTCTTAGCACGGGTTGAGTTTGTAGGAATTCTCTCTTCGAATAGCTGCCAAATGAAGAATTTGACCCTTTCTGGAATAGGCCACTTTCATATACTTTTCCAGATAGGATCCGAGCTTGTAGAATGAGAATTATATATCATGGCATAGGCTGATTTGACACTGAAATTTCCATCTGGAGATTTCCTCCACCAAAACATATCATCACCTGGAAGATGAGGGGGATTTACTTGTTTAATTTTCTCAATCACCCACCCTGGCAAAAACAAACCCTATTTATGCAGGTCCCAATCCACATTTGGGCTGATGAATTGGCTGACAACTTCCTCTGGTTAAGTAAGTGATGGTTCTTATCAACATAGAACATAAGAGGATGTTCTAGGTTGGTCCTTAAATCCCACCAGGTATAAGTTGAATTTCCGCTTCTCATCTTGCTCCTTACTGCTTCCCTAAATGAATCCCAAACAGTTGTAATTGCTTTCCATACAGTAGATTGGTTTCTTTTATTTTCGACCTTTGGAAATCGACCATTACCACACCTGTACTTCGATCTGAGGACTTGCACCCACAAGGCATTTGGTCTAGTGATTAGGCTCCAGCACAACTTCATAATAAGAGCTTCATTTTGACTAGATAAATCTTTGATTCCTAGACCTCCCTTTTTTATCTTTCTTGATTTTCTCCCAAGTAATTAAATGCATCTTCTTGCCTTCGCTTCCTTGATTCCAAAAGAAGTTTCTATTTAGTTTTTCAAGTTCCTGTAAAACCACTTTTGGAAGAATAGTGGTTTGCATTTGATAAAATGGAAGTGTGGAGAGAATAGAGTTTATCAAGACTGTTCTCCCAGCCATGCTCAGGAATTTTCCCTTCCATTTAGAGAGTTTATTTTGGACTTTAGACACCAGAGGAGCAAAAGTCAACTTAGTGGAGCGTTTGTGAAGCAATGGGACCCCCAAGTATTTACCAAGATTGGTTGAGATAGTAATACCCAAGGTTTGGCCAAGTTCCACTGCTCTATGATAACGGACATTTCTTGAGACAAAAATTTTTGACTTAGGGAGGCTGATTCTGTGACCTGACACTCTGCAGAAATATAACATCAGGTCTCTGATTATCTCCATCTGGCTAGTGGACGCTTCACTGAATAAGAGCAGGTCATCTGCAGAGAAAAGGTGTGACAGTTTCGGGCCTGTTTGACTCAGTTGTAACAGTTTCCATTTGCCTTCTTCCACTTCCCTGCTGATTAATTAACTCAATCTTTCCATAGATAAGATGGATAGATAAGGACTCAAAGGATCTCCTTGCCTCACACCTCTTGATGGATGAAAAGAGTCCGAGAGAGAACCATTCCATGAAACCCTCATAGTAGCAGGAGAGACGCATATCATCATGAGTTTCACAAAGTGAACATTTAGACCCAGACCTTGAAGATTGAATTTTAGGAAACCCCCAATCAAGTCTATCAAAAGCTTTCTCTATGTCCACCTTTATTGCAACATAGCCTTTCTTTTTCTTGGTAATTCTCATTGTGTGTATAGCTTCTTGGGCCAAGATGATATTATCACAACTTTGCCTTCCCCTGATGAAACTACTTTGGGTTGGGTGAATCAATTTGTCCATCACATATTTCAGTCTGTTCACTAGAACCTTGCTCAGGATTTTGTAACTCACATTACATAGGGAGATAGGTCGGAACTCCTTCAATGAGGTTGGATGTTCCTCCTTTGGAATCAGTATAATGTGAGTCTGATTTATGTCTTTAACCTTGTCAGGGTCTCTAAAAATGGAGAAAAGAAGCTCACAGATCTTTTGACCAACCACCTCCCACTGCAATTGAAAGAAATGTGGTTGAAGGCCTAGACCAGGTGCTTTAAAAGCTCCCATCTCGAAAGCTGCATTTTTTATCTCCACCTCCGACAAATCTTTCTAAATATTGGCAAGTTGTGTGTTGTTGAGTGCAAAGAAGTCGACCGGCCAAGCAGACACAGTTAAGAGGAAGAGTTTATTTTAAACCTGGTATGCAGCACTCTTCAATTTGAATTCGATATAAGTGAAGTTTTTTTATAACATTATTGTTATTGGATTATTTATTATTAAAAATGAGATAACTATATATAACTGATTTTTTTGATAATGATATGATAAGCGTGTACTTTTAATTTATTTGTAAGGAAATTGATCGCAGATGTGTGAAGAAATTAGATACAACTTTGATCCATGTTAGTATTATATTCAAAGATTGAAATTCTTCTGAACATATTTTTACACATCTTCAATATAATTATTAATTTAAAAGGGAAATTAAACAAGAAATGTCCAGACCATCGATAAATTTCCATTACAATTACTCCAATAAGTGCAACCATTGGTCAATTTCGATATGAATAATGTACGCGTTTGATTGGAAAATCATCGAGGCTCGTCAGCTTGGTCTTCTTCTGATTCATTTAAGTAATCATGCATAAAAAAGAAACAAGAACAAGTCAAAGTTATGAATAATTAATTTCCTTTTGAAGAGAAAGGGCACAATGATTTTTTTTTTTTTTTTTTTTTTTCACGTTCCTTTTAAGTTTGGAATTTAGAAAATACTAACTATATCATTTAAATGACACAATAATTTAGTGAGAACCCCCTTTTGGCCATTTCTCAAAATAAAACGGAAGATTCTTGGATGAAAGTGAAAAATCATTTTCACAGTTAAACATATTTAATATCCAAATTAATGATTTGATTAAGCATACGTCTATCACTCTTATCTAATTACATCCTCGATCTCTCCCTTTCTGAGTCACTCTCAAACACAATGCCACTCCAAATTAAACTTGTCAAACCTAGCTCTAGTGATTAATTATATACTCCATCTGATCTTTAATATAGAATATATTTGAAGAGTTGGTTTTAATCTTAAATATAAGATGTATTTTATATATTTTTCAATCTTTTCTTAATTTGCCTTTATTGATGATCCTCAGTAATAGTCAAGGAGGAGAGAGAGTGAGGGAATTAAGGAAGATTATTAGGATGTTTTAGAAAATACATGTTATATTAACTAACTTAACTAAATTCTTTAATCTAATCAAATTAAATAAATATATCTTATAGTAAGGACCGTATGGAGTATCTTTTAACACACATAATTAAGCATACAAACAATACTCCCTCTAGTTCAAAATATAAGAGCCAAATACCTACTTTACATTTATCAAGAATTTAGTTAAAAATAGTTAAACACAATAAATATACAACATATCTACTTTCTTTTTTAAATGTACCCTTATTTATTAAGAGAATAAGTAAGAGAGATTACAAATGGGGAAAAGGAAGAAAAAAAATGTAGAAGAGAAGAATTATGAAAGAGTGTGGCAAATTTGAAAAAAAAAACATTAAATCAATGGACAAAAGCAAAGTGGGTCTTATAAAAAAAAAACCACGTGCGCCCCGTCACAAATTTGACTCTTATATTTTGAACATGAGGGAGTAACATCTTAAACTTATAAAAGCTCGAATAGCTAAGTTCGAAGTTTAAACCAGGTTCCTAATATATTGAACGCATAATCCATTCACATTATTCCGTATAACGAATCAACAATGAGCTTTTTCATGGCATATCATCTTCTTCTTGTTTTTTTCGCCCAGCTTATATATATACATGCATTATGTGCATATCGATCTCTCTTTAATGACAACATTATTCTATATATATATATATATATATATATATATGTGGCTTTTTTTTGCTTTTCCTATTATGTAACGTCCAGTCATTTCATGCATATCCTCTCTTTCATCTGATCTTCACACTCTTTTTGTTCCCCTTAAATCTTTCAAGCTCTCTTTTCTCTAGTGATATAACGATATGATAACGAACAATGAATAATTTATTCCCACAAAATGTTTCATCATTTGTGAGGAAAAAGAATAAACAATATTTTTATCATGATGATAATCAAATTAGCTTAGGGTTGAGAGGCAATTATTATAACTGTGAACTAATCGATCCTAATATTTTTCCCCGGATTGAATAAAAAGCGCATAACCAGCTATCTATAGTAATGGGATAGTCTAGATCTACCGATACCACATGTAGTTAAGGGAAAAAAATAAAAAAAAAGAACTTTAAAATTGTAAAATTTTAAATTAGGTTTGTTACTAAAACTTGATAAGAGAATGATGAAATCCGATAAGCAATTCACCGTTCATTTTTTAAAAAATACTTGATTTAGTTTGCAAATTCAAAGTTCTTTTTTTTTTGTCTTTTTCCCTTTAATTAATGATTTAGGCAAAAAGACAACTTATATTATTCGATGTGGTGAGGTTCATAAAGCATGGGATTTTAATGAACCGGGACCCTGATATAATATTCTTTTTTTTTTTCAATTATAGTAAAACTTAATATAATGTTCTTGGAAAGGAAGGGCATCTAGAGAATTTGAAAGCCACTAGATATTACTAGAAAAAGAGTGGTTTTGTTATCATTTGCCCATCTTTTTAACTTCTGATGACTCAGATTGGGACACTCCAAAAAGAAATGCTGAAACCCAAACACTGTTTGAATTAACAACTGATTATGTACCCACTATGAAATTTAATGGTTTATTATTTCTCACTTTACAAAAAGGCACACACACAGATATATATAAGTGTGTGTGTGTGTGTGTGTGTTGAGACACACATTGAGGTTTCATCATTTTAATTCATATATGACACATGATTTATCTTTTTTGCCTTTGATATAGCTAGCCACCATAAAAAGTTGGGTTCTTATCCTCTTCCCATGCATGCGTATCTGATTTCCCTAACTCTTATATTATTAGAACCCACATTGCCAAATCAATAATAAGCACAATAATTGATAAGACAAAATGGGCATATATATATATATATATATATCGAATTCCTGAACCAAATCCATTAAAACAAAGTGTTATATATATAACAGAACTTAATTGGTATGTCAGATCAGGATATTGTGAGAATAAGGCAAGTTTGTTTTCATGTGGCTATTTGATATGAAGATTAGTATCCAGAGTTTGACGTTTTATTTGTTTCTGGTGGGTATTAATTATAATTATTATTTTTTTTCTTTTTGCCACCTTCTTCTTTCTCTTTTATCTTCAACTTTTGGTATTGATGATTTAGTGGATATAAAACTATAGTAGCCCCCGTGGATGATGGTGGATAAGAGATAAAAATTCTCAAACTTTATCTTTTTTTTTTCTTGCTTTATCTTTATTACTTTGGTTTTATTATTACTATCTATATCTATATGTCAACTATTCTTCAACTGAAACAGTTGGAGATGGGACATTCCTACTGGGTTCCACGTTGGCTTAATGGCTTAAAGTTGCTTTCTTGGTTTTGAAAAATAGTAAAATACAAACTTGGGGTCATCTGACTTGTCTTAATGTGATTGAATATGAAAAAGTCTGTGTTTTGAAACTTGTCTCAATGTGACTGCACACACGAAGTTAATTGTATTCCCTTCTATCTGTTTATTGAGCAGAGGAGCCACGAAAGATATGGAAGGAAATGGAATAGTGTTTGATACAGGAAGAGATCATGTGGCTGCAACGATTCAGGTGTAACTGGTATATGAATGGAGATAAAAATACCAAGTATTTCCACACAGTTACCAATAGTAGAAGAAGAAGGAAACAGGTGACAACTCTACAAAGAGAGGATGGGCAATGGATATATAGTGAGGAGGAAATAAAACAGGAAGGTACGAGCTTCTTTCAGTCCCTATATGTGGCCGATCACCAACCAAGGGTGGATATTAATTTTGGGGGTGTGTTTCCAAAAATTCCAGATGATCTAATGGATATGCTAGATCATATGTTCACAGAACAAGAGGTAAAACAAGCTGTGTTTAGTATGGGATCTTTGAAAGCTCCTGGTCCAGATGGTTTAAACCCTTTATTCTACCAAAGTCAATGGGATGTGGTTGGAAAGACTATGGTGGAATTGGCTCAAACGATTTTCACCAACTCGATGGAGGTTAGGAGGTTTAATAGCACAAATATTGTTTTGATCCCAAAAACTGATATTCCTCAAACAATTAGATACTTCCGTCCAATTAGTCTCTGTAATGTCATATATAAGGTCATCACTAAAATGTTAGCTACCAGATTGAAGCGAGTTATGCCGATAATTATCGTACCTAATCAGTGTAGCTTTGTACCGGGCAGGTAGTGTTCAGATAATATTGTCTTGGCATAGGAAATTGTACATTCTATGAAGAATACTTGGAAGAAGAAGGGTTTCATGGCACTTAAAATTGATTTGAAGAAAGCCTATGATAGGGTGCGGTGGGACTTTATTGAAGCATGTTTGAAGGAGTTAGGGTTACCAGCAAAAATTATTGACTTAATTAATTGCTGTTTGAATTCTGTAAAGATGCGAATCATGTGGAATGGTGAGCCGGGTCGGGACTTCAAACCTACACGAGGTGTTCGACAGGGTGACCCTATATCACCTTATCTTTTCGTCTTAGTAATGGAAAAGCTCACGCACCTGATACAAAATGAAGTGTCTTCAGAAACTTGGATTCCATTTCAATTAAAGAGAAACGGTACTGCAGTCTCACATTTGTTCTTCACTGATGATCTAATCTTATTTGTGGAAGCTTCTCTTGATCAAGCAGCTATTATTAAGGCTTGTATGGATGATTTTTGTGATGCATCTGGAGAAAAGGTAAATGTTGACAAATCCAGGATATTTTTTTCTAACAATGTTGGCCATACTAGGAAAGCAGAAATTAGTGCTTTCCTGGGATTCACTCCTACTACGGATCTTGGTAAATATCTTGGCATCCCTATGCATCATGAATGTGTTTCAAAGGGCACTTACCAGTTTGTACTGAATAAAATGGAAGTAAGGTTGAAAAATTGGAAAGCAAACTACCTTTCTATGGCTGTAAGACATACTATAATATCATCTGTGATGTCTGCAATTCCAAATTATACTACGCAATCCTCGTGGCTACCAAAAGCTACTTGTGACGAAATCTATAAAAAATGCCGTGGATTTCTTTGGGGAAGTACAACGACGAATAGGTAACCTCGTTTGGTGGCTTGGGAAGATGTGTGTACTAGCAAAGAAGCAGGTGGGTTGGGGTTACGGCATGCTCGAAAATAGAATGAGGCCTTTATGATGAGACTTGGGTAGGGTTTAGTAAGATGAAGGGATGCACTATGGGTGAAGTTCATGAGAGAAAAGTATCATTGTGGTGGCGACATCATACCCAATGTCCATGTACGTGAACAAGAGTCACAAGCATGGAAGGGAATTAGAAATATATGGGGGGAAATGGAACAAGGTATAGGATGGAAAATTGGTAATGGCCAACATGTGCAATTTTGGAATGACAAATGGCTCCCATATCACAAAAAACTTATCTCGTATTGTATCCAGGACATTCCAGAAGGCATGAAAGGGGATAGTGTTTGAGAATATTTTACACGAACAGGTAGTTGGGAATGGGGGAAATTTGAGACTTTCCTTCCAATACATGTTCTTCAAGCCATCATTCGTGTATCAATCGCGATAAATCAAGAGTCAGCAAATATACCTATATGGTGGCCTTCTAATACGGGGGATTTTTCTATCAAATCAGCATATGAATTGTTGAGTGTAGATCAAGCACCGTACCATCGAAATCTATGGAGGAAAATCTAGAAGTTGAGAACACCACAGCGGTGCAAAACTACTATATAGCTTGCAGCTAGGGGACGTCTTATGACAAATTCGTTATGTGTTGCTAGAGGTTTGCAAGGCAGTCAGAGTTGTGGTATGTGTGATGAGAATAGAGAGGATATCATGCATGTCCTTCGGGATTGTAGGGTGGCTAAGCTTTGTTGGAAGAAGTTGGTACCAGCACGTCTTTTGAACATATTTTTTGGGTTGAATTATATTAGGACATGGTTTGATTGGAACCTATCTTTGAAAGAACAGGGCCTGGAGGTGAGTTGGCCGACGTGTTTTGCGTTGCTATACCGACAACTTTGGCTAAACAAGAACTCAAGGGCTTCGAGGGCAAAATGGCAGGAAGCATACAAATTCTAGCACAGGTACATGCTCAAGCGCAATGGTCGAACCCCCTAATTACATCAGTCAAGTTTACAAATGAAGAGAGATCCCATTTGGAAACCACCGTACGATGGTTGGATAAAGATTAATGTTGATGGGGCATGTCGTTATGATGGAAGCATGGCAGGATGTGGAGGAATAGTGAGAAATCATGAAGGAGGTGTACTGGAAGGTTTCATGCTTAATTTAGGTTATGGAAGTGGACTACAAGTGGAGCTATGGGGTATCCTTATGGGATTGAAGCATGCATGGGATTCGAGTTGGAGGAGAGTGGTAATCCAATCTGATTGTGGACAAGTAGTAGATCTGGTTAATACAGGGTGGGATGATACTCATCTTCATGCTGACTTATTAGTGGAGATTTCTCAGCTCATGGCACGTAACTGGGAAGTTTCTTTAGAATGGTGTGGTTGGGAAGCAAATTCTGTAGCGGATGAATTGGCAAAGTTTTCTCTTGGAATGGCTTTGGGTGCTGTAACTTTTGTGACCCCTCCTAGTTTCCTGGCGAATGCCTTACGTTCTGATATAGAGCACTAGTTTTTAGAGCGTCCTTGCCGAGAGAAAAGCTGAGAGCGTCCTTGCCGAGAGAAATTGAGAGCGCAACTCCGCTGCCCACTGCAGCGGAGATAAATCGATTCCTTCCGTTGTTTGATTCCTGAAGATGCAAGAAGAAGAACTGGAACGAGAAAGGGAACGTTCGCCGAACGGCAGAGAGATAGACAGAACGCTGAGATCTGATGATTTTCATCGGAGAGATTCGAAACAAAGCAAAGAGGAGCAAACGAAGACTGCACTATTAGAGCACTCGATTCAATTGAAACTCACTGCAAAAGAGGATAGCCCACCACACCCAGATGCAGACAGATCCGCCAAAAAGCTGCGTGGTGAAGCTGGGGATCTTAACGACGTGGAGATGGAAGCCGAGATCCAACCCCTCACGATGGCAGCCGAACCCAAACAGAGTCAGAACGCAATACCAATCACTACGGCTCCATCCTTTCGAGACAAGCTGCTAAACACGGACAAACCAGAGCTGGAGGAGGAGGACTTTCAACTTCAAGATGGAGACGTCACTTTTGGTAAGGATGGCCCTTTCCCATCTATAAATTTCTCTTCTAGAGTGCATAGAATACTTGAAGAGAGTATGAAATTTGCTGTTGTCCTTAAAATGCTGGGGAGGCCAATAGGATACAGAAAATTGAGAACCCATTTGACACATCTATGGAGGTTCACAAGTCCCTTTCGCCTCTCTGATCTGGAGGATGGTTACTTTATTGCTAGATTTTCTAATGAAGCAGACTATCAAGCTGTTTTAATAGATGGACCCTGGGTCATTACTGGGCATTACCTCACAGTCCACCCCTGGACACCAGATTTCTCCCCTACTCACCACACCATCTCCCAAGTGGTAGCATGGGTTCGGATCCCTGGTTTGCCAACCAAATATTATCAAAAGAATATCATACGAGCCATAGGGAAGGTCCTGGGGAAAGTTATTAGAATTGATTACAACACTCAATCGGGTGAGCGCGGTAAATTCGCAAGAATGGCGGTTATTTTGGACTTAGCTCAACCTCTTACGTCCAAGATCACTGTAGACGGACGAGCTCTTCTAATCGAGTATGAAGGATTACCTACTATCTGCTACCACTGCGGTCGGTATGGCCATCTTACTGATTCTTGCCCACTCAAGTTGCCTGCAATCACGCAGGAAGTCTCTGTAACTACCGCCCATGCATCCAGTGTGGAGCCGCCGGCAAACCAGACTACTGCCGGTGATATCTCTGCAACAAACCCCTATGGAGCTTGGATGTTGGCGCCCCAAAGAGGAAGGAGGCCTGCTAGGGACCTAAAAAAAGCACCTGAGAACAGCTTCCCGAAGCATGCTAATAGTGGATCGAGATTTGACTTACTGGCTTCCCATGATGCAAATCCAGATACTTTAATTGAACCGGTCTCCTCAACCTTGGCATCCCACAAAACGATTGTCAATCACAAGTCACCTATAGCAACCATCAGCCCCCCTACTGACCGTCCTACCACATCCAAGACCTCGAACCACACAAGAGCACCCCCCAAAAAGCCATCTACCTCACAGATAACCCAAAAGAAGCCAAACACTGAAACACCAAATGAAACAATTTTCGCTTCACAAGCTTATAAGCAAACCACACAGAACCTTACCACCCTGGACCCCACAACGAATACCGCTATTATGCATCCTAACCCCAAGCAAGCCCTCAAACCTGTTACCAACCAGAGGCCCAACATGGCCAAACCCATCCTAAACCAAGCCCCACAGAATGTAAATAACAAGGAAAACCTAATACCTAAAACTCTGGACCGTGGGCCTTCTAAACTGGGCATTAAAATCCATAACAGCCCTATTAAAAATGCCCATAGGTCAAAATCCCGAGAAGTCCCCACCCAGCTAGCAGATGAAGTTCTTAAATCCATTGCGAGATCTCTTGACGGCCAATATGCGGATAATCTTGATGATCTATCTGATGATACCCAGGATGAAAATGACGATGGTCAATCTTGCTCCACTATGGAGCACTAAAAAAGCCTTTTCCATGATCGCTTTCATTTGGAATTGCCAAGGTGCGGCCAAGAGGAAATTCCTCTCTGTGCTTAGATCCTTCCTTTCACAACATCGTCCGGATATCTTAATACTAGTGGAACCCAAGATATCAGGGATCTCAGCGGACCGTGTGATACGACGCATCAATTTTTTCTCGTCCTATAGAGTTGAGGCTAGTGGCTATTCTGGGGGTATTTGGTTTCTTTGGTCAAACAACATTTCTGTTGATATTATTTGTAGTGATTGGCAATTCATTCATGCTAAAGTCAAACCGGCCGCTGATAATAGATCTTTCTATTTCACTGCTGTTTATGCAAGTCCCACAGCCTCATATCGTCCCGTTCTATGGGAATCACTCAGGAATATAGCCACCACAATTCAAGAACCATGGGCAATAGCTGGTGATTTTAATGCAGTTCTCCGAGCCTCTGAAAGAAGGTCTAGCACAGGTAGGCCAAGCCAAGGTTGTCCTCTGTTTCAAGCCTTCATGGAAAGTACAGCACTAATAGACTTGGGTTTCTCAGGCCCAAAATTCACCTGGAGACGAGGCCTATCCTTCGCTCGTCTTGATCGGGTCCTAATTAATAATTTGTGGGCTACCACTTTTGCTGACTCAGTAGTACTCCATCTCCCTAAAATACAATCAGACCATAGGCCCTTGATGCTTAACTTGCGATGTGAGCCAGCTCATGTATGGCACAACACTCCTTTCAAATTCCTCGCTTCCTGGCTTACTCACACAGATTTCAGGCCACTGGTTGAGGCAAATTGGAACATTGAAAAGTCTCTTTCTGAGAATATGGATTCATTCAGAGTAGCAGCCTAACAATGGAACAAGGACACATTCGGTCACATAGGTCAGAGGAAAAGAACTTTGGGGGCTCGTATAGCCGGGGTACAGAAAGCACTTGAGGACAGTCCATCCTCCACATTCCTCACAGCCTTAGATCGTGACCTTCGAGAAGAATATGAAACCACGTGTCTTCAAGAGGAACTAATGTGGTTTCAAAAGTCCAGATCGGATTGGATAAATATGGGGGATCGAAATACTTCATACTACCACACCAAGGCTAAAATTCGAAAGGCTAGAAACCGTATTTTGGTCCTCAAAGATGATCAGGGAGAATGGATTTCGGATGAGAAGCTCCTTCCACAACTGGCCAGGAACTTCTTCACCAAACTCTACTCTAATTCCCCTGGTATGACTCCAAGTCACTATCGGAGAGGTATGTTCCCTTCTATCTCTGCTACGTCTTGGGAAACTTTAAATGCTAATATATCTATTGATGAAGTCAAGCAAGCTCTTTTCGAGATGAAACCGCTAAAAGCCCCTGGAGTTGATGGGTTGCATGCTCTTTTCTTCCAAAGTCAGTGGGACATTGTTGGGCCATCCCTACATACTATGATCAATTCGGTCTTCAATGGGTGCCCGCTTGACCCTCAGTTAAATAGAACACTTATCAGCCTTATACCCAAGATTGAAAGTCCGACAACTATTAAGGATTTCAGGCCTATCAGTTTGTGCTCAATCCCTTATAAGTTGATGACTAAAGTCGTTGCAAACAGGCTCAAGTACTTAATGGCTGACCTCGTCCTTCCTTTCCAAGCCAGCTTCATACAAGGGAGAAACATAACTGATAATATCCTGGTAGCCCAAGAGGTAATACATTCCATGAAGAAGAAACAGGGAAAGAAAGGCTGGATTGCAATTAAAGTAGACCTTGAAAAGGCATTTGACAAACTAAGTTGGCACTTCATCCAAGATACCCTTGAAGATGCAGGTCTTCCCCCCAAGCTCATACGTCTAATTATGCTTTGCATTACCTCGTCAAGCATGCAGATTCTTTGGAATGGTAAACCGAGCCACACCTTCAAACCAGAAAGGGGCATTAGGCAGGGGGACCCTCTCTCACCATATATCTTTGTCCTGTGTATGGAAAGGCTCTCCCAGACTATCCACCATGAAGTTCAGAGCAACAATTGGGAAACAATCAAGATTGGCCGCCAGGGTCCACCTCTATCCCACTTGTTCTTCACTGATGACCTTATCCTTTTCAGCGGTACAAGCCAGAGACAATTGCCACTAATCCAGAAGGTACTTGATGAAGTTTGTGATGCCTCAGGTCAGGTCGTTAGCCTTAGTAAGACCCGTATACATCTCTCACGTAATATGCAACGTCATGAGGTAGATCGTATCTGTACCTCTCTCCGAATCCAGAGAACCGATTGTCTAGGTAAGTACTTGGGAGTTCCTCTTCTTCACTCTCGAGTAACCAAGGATACGTATGCATATATAATTGAGAGAGTGCAACAAAAACTTGCTAATTGGAAGGCTAAGTCCCTCTCTCTAGCTGGGCGAATCACTCTTGCCAAGTCAGTATTGAGCTCCATACCATACTATGCCATGCAAACAACGCTCCTACCTGCCTCTTGTTGTAAACTAATAGAACAAATCATTCGCCGGTTTGTTTGGGGAAATGAAGGGTGTGCAAAACCAAGTCTCATAAGTTGGAATAAGCTTTGCCAACCAACTCAGCGAGGGGGCTGCGGTCTTCGTAGGATGGAAGGACAAAACTATGCATTTCTGGCGAAAGTTGCATACAACCTTGTTAATCAACCGAACTTACTATGGGTAAAGGTCATGCGTGCGAAATATAATTGGTCCCTCAATACCAATTACCATTTCAGGACCAAAAACGCATCTCATGTTTGGCGAGGTATTGCGAAGGTATGGACTATCACCGAATTAAACTTGGCGTGGAAATTGGGAAATGGCAAAAGCATCAGATTCTGGAGCGATTCTTGGATAGGAGAAATGGGCCCTTTAAAGCACCTCACTTACGCAGATGTAACAGAATCTGAACTACAGAGCACTGTTAGTGACTATGTCAGTGAAGCAGGGGAATGGCGCTGGGAAGCCTTCCATCATCTAGTACCACTGAACATTACTGCCCAGATCGCAAGAATGCCTGCACCAACTTCAGACATGACCAACGACACCTGCTACTGGAATTTGAGTGTCAATGGAAACTTCACAGTCACCTCGGCATACCACTCATCCCAGGAGGATGAATGGCAGGATTCTGAACATTTCTGGTCATGGATATGGAAGTGGCCTGGTATGCAACGTGTTCGAACTTTCCTGTGGCTAGCAATTCAGGAACGGCTTCTAACCAATGCTGAGAGATTAAGAAGAAGGATGACAGATCAAGGGCTTTGCGCAATATGTAATGCGGGATTGGAGGACTTAGATCATGTGCTTCGCCAATGCCCCTTTGCAAGAAGCTGCTGGCAGAAAGTGATCCCAGCCCACCATTGGGGCCACTTCTGTGCAAAACCCTTTAAAGAATGGCTTCTAGCCAATCTCAACCCCCGCACAGTTCCCCTCAGCTAGAGGCTCTTTTTTGGCTACTTAGCTTGGAAATTATGGAATCGTAGGAACAATTGTATTTTTTCTAATGATGTCATGCCTGTTGATTCTGTCCTTGCTGTTGTTTGTAATCTGGTTTCTCACACCATTAGAGTAGGGTCAATCGTTCATTTGGTAGACCCTTCTGCTTAAATGGTTGTTCTTGTAATTGCTGTACATTTATAGATAATCTATCTCATTACCATTCAAAAAAAAAATAGAGCACTAGTTTTTTCTTTTTTCAATGTTATCAAAAAAAAATTATTATCGGTGCAAATATTTGTGGCCATTGTTCTATAAACAATTGTTGATGTAGTTTTTTTCCCTAGACATCTTTAGAAGTGTTAAACAGTCCTTAATTACACCATTTAATCCCAACAAAGTTGGCATTTTCTTGTGAATAACTTTATAAAAGACTGGGTCCTCATCTCTGATAAAAACATCATATCTGAAGTTGAAGTAAATTGGACAAGTGTGTTGAGGCAAGTGTAGTCACTAAGGGACCATGATTACTCTACTCCTCGAGTCCTTAATGTAGAACCTAAATAAGGATTTAATTATGATCTTAAATGTAAGACCTATTTTTTAAATTTATCATCTTTTTCCGAATTACCCTTATTAATACTCCCTCAACAATAATCAAGTAAGAAAGAGGGAGGGAGGAAATTAAGAAAGATGATTATGATATTTTATAAACCAAATGTTATATTAACTAATTTAACTAACTTTAATTTAATTAAATCAATTAATCAGGTCCTACATTAATAGGAATAGTCTTAATTTTAATCGAAATTATCATTACTCCCTCCGATCCTAAATAAATGAGCTAGATAAGGGGTTTACTTTTTATCCTAAATATAAGACCTCTGTCTACCTTGTCTCCCAAATTTATAACTTTCACTACTACATATTTGGGCATATATTACACTTAATAGATAAAGGTTATAATGAATAAATGTTATGTATGTCAAGACAGAGGTCGTGCAAGAATATATAACGCTTAATAAATAAAGGTTACAGTGAATAAACATCATATATGTTGAGGCAGAGGTCGTGTAAGAATATATAATGCTGAAACCTAACGGTTAAATATGAGCACTGTCATGTATTGAAAGCGGAATCCGCAAAAACACAAGAATAACTGTTGTAGTTAATATCCGTAATTTATTTAGTGATACATATGACAATTCTTATGAAATAAATATTATGTAACACTTATAAACGATTCGTTTTCCAACCTCTTATATTAGCAAAGACAAAACATAACAGTCTTCATAACCAACTGTCATTTAACACTTTCATAACCCTTTGTAACATCGTCGAACTCTCATAAGTCATAACTCACAACCCTTCGTAATCTGTTAGACCTTCATAAGTCATAACTCTCAACTTTTCATAATCCGTTAGACCTCTATTTAAACTCACATATTCCTTGTAATTTTTACAACTTTTCTTTATCAGCCTCCTCCTTCTCTCCTTCATCATGTTAATTTCCCAAGGAGTTCCTCCGCTGCGGCTAACCCCTCCTCCTTTACCACCACCACCTCCTCTGCCTCCTCTTAAAATGGAGGCCCTAATGTAGTTGTTGGCAGGCCTTGACTGCCACACAAGGCATCTCACGGCATACGCTAAATAGGAAGTTGAACCACATACTTTATTACAATGGTATTGAATATCATTTACAATAAGACTCTTCATTTCCCTCCTCTTATGATGAGAATAAGGATGAGGAGGAGGAAGAGGAGGATGAGGACTATAGTGGGGTGATGATTGAACATCATCATTGTTTTTTTAAAATATTAAAAATGAAGTTAACAAAAAAAACTTAATAATTCACAGTTATTAATTAATAACCATAAAGTATTTTTGCTGCCGTTCTCATCCTCCTTTTATTCATCCTCATTCTCATCATCAAAGGAGGGAGATGGAGTTAACAAAAAAATAACTTAATAATTCATGGTTATTAATAAAGAACGGTAAAGTATTTTTATCAACATATTTAATGGTTCTAACTTCATAAACGTTAAGCTAATAATAAAGTTAACAAAAAAACTACTTTGTAATTCACGATTATTAACTAAAAACCATAAAGTATTATGACAAACGTACTTAATGGTTCTAACTTAATAAACGTTAATTAAAATTTTCAAAACCTTTTCTTTTCCTTGTACGTGCTGACTATATGTGCCTCCTCATTATCCAATGATCATTAAGAGAATTAGGTATCCTTTCATTCATGTTCAACTTCCAACGTGTACAATGATTATTTTTTTCACTTCCTTCTAGATGTCTATTATTAAACTCCACATTTTCATTTATTTTTCCTGCATTTTCTTCAACGCCCTCCTCTTTGTTCTCTAGCTCAATCGACAAGATGAAACATCGTATAGAAGACATGCCATAAAACTCTCAGCGTCATCCTCCACTTCCTCCTTCTCCTCCTCTTTAACTTCTACCTCCTACTTCTCCTCCTCAACATCCCCCACCGACACTGCCTCTTCCATATTTTATGCTTTCTCAACTAGAGGCAAAGTTGCGGCATGCACAACAGACTGAACATGTCTTAAGGAGGCTTTCTTGGTACCTCTCCAATAAGAACAAGAAGGTCAATCTCATACTTGATGAGTATGAGATTGACCATGATCCTAACAATGATCCTGGCCATTCCTCTTGTGACGAGTAACCTGGTGATCTCATTAGTTCATCAGGCTACTCACCAATATTCCTTTTTTTCGTTTTATCATTTTATCTTTTTAAATATTCTGTAAAAAGAGAATATATACAACGGTTCATACAAAAGAACCGTCATGATTAAGATAAATAACAGTTCTTATACTATTCTTTCTTACTGACCGTCATGAATATGAAAATAAATAACAGTTCTATTGAGACAACCTCTATGTAACTCACACGGGAAAAATGACAAATTAATAATGGTATTAAAAACAAACCATCACTAATTATAAAATATATTGATCTATAAATTAAATCTAAAGGAAGTGATGACTCGATAATCTATGAAAGCCTCTCTATATAAATTTCCAAAACTTAACTCCACTTCTCCACTTCCGTTTCAACTACAGGCTTTTGTTTTTCTTCACCAAACTTATGCACAGATGCAAGAGAACTTCTATCTCATCATCTCGGGAAAAACTAAAAGATGAACTCTCTCTACCAATAAGCATTGAAGGGCTCGTCCACATGACCTATGAGCTCCATCATATGGTCTAGATTTACTTGCGAGATTAAGGACATATGGATCAGTGTTTGAAGGAAATTACCACTCTCTTTCATTCTTTAAATGAGAAGGTAGACAAGTTACTAGAGAAAGAAGAATATGATGATATATCAGATTCTTAAAACATCTCCATAACTTGTCATTTTTAGTTTTTTTTATATACTTTGTCTTTTTTTTTATTTTTTATTTTTTTTTGAAAAATGGTGGTTGCATAATCAACAACTAATATTTTAAAAAAAAAGTGAAATACATAACGGTTATTAACAAAAAACCATGATAAATATAAACAAATAAATAATACTACCTCCGGTCCTAAATATAGGATAAAGTTTGTAGTGAAAATTGCACTACAAACTTTATCCTATATTTAGGACGGAGGGAGTAGTTCTTACGGATGAACCGTGATGTAAATTTAGTCTTAGGCATGATAACCCGAAAAATCATACCATTCCTCTTTTATTTAAACATTTGAAACACAATACACTTAACACTTAGTCTGTTCGAACGAAACCCATTAACATCTTAACTCTACGACTCCTGTTGTCTTTTTCGGCCGTCAATAATTGATTTTAGTTCCCACCATAAAAACCTTCATTCGAATTCTCAGTGACAACCATGCTAGTGAATACACTTGACCTTTGTCTCAGCAACTACCACTCGAGTTGTTTTCTTTCGTGAGCCTAGCTGGGTATAGCTATGATTTCCCTCATCCATTTCGTATTATCCTTCCTACATTCACTTCTAATTGCTTTAGTGAAGTTATGTTTTTTTGGAAAACCTAGTATTACTCTGATCAAAGGTTCCTTAAATTGCTTTTGGGAATTTATGTTTTTTTTAGAAAACCTTGTATTACTCTGATTGAAGGTTTCTTTGCTATTACAAGAAGTTGTCAGCCCATTGCCTTGATTTTGTTGGTCTTTTTTAATGTGACTTCAAGAGATATAGATGCCTAAGAAAATACTTCCTTTATTGGAAGTATCCATATCTCTGAAAGTTACTTCAAAAAGATTAAGAGGGATGTGATGATAAGCTATTTCAGTTGTATCGAGCGTCATACATGAACAAGTGAATACTAGTAACATTTGTGAAGTCATGACATAATAAAGTATCCAAGGTGACATTAAATTGCTTTTGTGAAGTTATGTATTTTTGGAAAACATAGTATTGCTTTGATTGAATGTTCCTTTCCTATTACAGGAAGTTTTCAACCCATTGCTTTGATTTACGGTTCCTACTCTATTGATATTTTTTGAAGTGACTTCAGGAGATATGGATTCCTAATCAAATACCTCCTTTCTTGGAAGTATCCATATCTTTGGAACTGACTTCAAAAAGATCAATAGGAATGTGATAAATAAACTAGTTTAGATGTATTGAAAGTCATATATGAACAAGTGAATACCTACAACATTTGTGAAGTCATGACACAATAAAACATTCAAGGTGACAAATTAAATTGCTTTTATGGAGTTATGTTTTTTTTAGAAAACCCATTATTATTCTGATTGAATGTTCCTCTCATGTTTTTGTATTGAGCAAGTGACATCAAGTTAAAAGCTCTGAAATTCAATATTATGATCAGTCATAGACCTTCAATGTGAGAATTTATGAGCTACTTGGTCTCGACTCTATCTAATAGAGTAGTACTTTCCACATCGAGTAGCTATGCAATTCGGGACGGACGGAGATTTTCTAGGCTCTGTGGCGTGAATCAATCGTACTTTTGACCTGTATATCTCATACTGTAAGCGTTCATCACTTATACCTTGTATCTCTTTAGCAATTAAGTCAAGAAAGCAATGACTAGGTGAAAAAGAACATGAATATCCCTATAAAAAGGCTGCAAGGGGTAATCAAACCCTTGAGCAACTCAAGGGTTTGCATACCCCTTGCTTTGCTTAAAGGTTTGAATACCCCAAGTGTCTTTTTCTATATACATATTCATTTGTTTTTCCCCTCAGCCTTACCTTTCTAAGGTTAATTCTTGTGTAGAAACACAATTTATAGGCCAAAAGTTACATTATTACATATTTAGGTCAACAGTTGCCATCAATTCTCCCCCCACAAAGACTAGAATGTCTTGGCCCATCTCGAATTGAATAGCCACTCGGTGCGGGGGTATTGTTCTATTATATACAGTCTAGTCTAATTAGCTTAGAAACTCTCATTTGAAGAGTCTCACATCCATATATCACGGTTATTATATAATAACCGTTATTTATTATAAAAGTTCACAGTTCATATTTAGAAACCGTTATTAATGTACTAAATACATCACGGTTGTCTACATGACACCGTTATTTATTTTTATTAAAAGTAGCGGTTCTTAGATAAGAACCGTAATATATTACTAAATAAATAACAGTTGTTAATATGAGATGTTATATATCATGCAAGTTTACCATATATTATGATAGTTGTTCATGTGTGCATGTTAATTATTATCACAGTAATACACATATCATGGCTTCACCAAGCCTTAACACATTATGGATATTATATTAGAACTGTTATGATAGATCTAGAATAAAAAATGGTTCGAAACCATAATTTATCTGTGTGGAATATATATAGCACCCGCATATATGATGATTCAAAACTGTGATGTATAGCAGTTAATAACATCATATATAGCAATTGCTGTAGTAGTGTTTTGCTTCAAGGTATATATGTGCCTATTGATTGAACATGTTAAGAGGATTCCCATCAAGGGTAGTTCCAATGCATGCACATGATAAAAAAAGGATATTTTAGGAAAAACAAATAACTATTTATTACAAATAACAAACTTAACTAATTCCCTTAAGATGCATAATATAACTCTTATATTAAGCATATGAGGTAGTATTATTTACAAGTTGACACGTGAAATTTCTTTTGGTTTTTATTGATCTTTTTGAATAGAAATGTTAAAAAAATAAAGCACAATTTGGAGACCATATGAGTTTAATTCATGTGGCTGAGATTAGATGTAATACCCTGAATTTCGGGATTGGAGGCTAGTGAATAAGCCTGAAATAAGTGGACTGTCAAGCCCCAATTTAGCAGGATCCCCAAATTTATTTCCTAATGTTTTTTATATCTTTAGGGTATTAAAGAAAGTGAAATGGTGAATTTTGGAGAATGTGAGTATGCTTCCATTGAAATTTTCTGCGAGGCAGTGAGATTGTCTTAGGATTTTGGATGACCAAATGATGTCCAAAACTTATTAAATTTTACAAGGTGAAAGTAGACATCTACGGCTTTAATTTGATAGGTATTATAAGCCATTTTGAAAAGTGGATTGAGAGTTATGAATTTTCAAAATTAGCCTAGAAAATTTGGAAAGTCTCTAGGGCAGTGGTCAAAGAAATGAAATCTGGGAATGATATGCTTCCAACTGGCTAATTTCCATACTTTTTCTTCAAACTAGACTCAATAAGGGTTTCATAGCCTTTGGAATCACTCCAAAATGATGTCTACAAATTTAGTTATGATTTTTCAAAAGTAGGGCAGAAAATCTTCCAGAATTGACATTATTTCAAAAATTGAAAATAAAATGTGTTAGCAATTGTGTAAATTGTGGAATTAAAGATGCCAAGTGTCATAATCATATGAATATGGGAGTAGGTTATGATTTATGAAGATGAGCACATGTCCAATTTCATTAAAATAATGCTACATGAACATAGCAATCATGATTGATGATGGTAAGGATTATCTTGAGTGTAAGGGTGGAATTTGCTTGAGTGAAAGGTTGGACTAACTTGAGTCCATAGTTGAGTGCAAGTTTGGATTAGTTGGAGGAAAGTAACTTGGTTAGTGAGCATGAGAGGGGGCAGTTCTTTATGCTAACTAGAGGAGGAAGGAGTTAGTTCAATTTCAATTGGAGTTTATGATACTAATTATAAGAAGATAAGACTAAGTACAAGCTTTGTCATAACTCTAATTTAAAAATAAAAAAAAAAGGAAAAGGTGATGAGATGTTTTAAATGGGCACCATCATATATTTTGCTCTTCTCCTTCTCATATTTACGTTGGACCTTAAGGAAAGAAGAAAGAGAAAGTGTCATAAGAGGATAAGGCCAAGTACACAAATGATATCATAAACCCAATATGCCACCATTTATTAATTAAGAGGAAATGGTGAGATATTTTTATGAAGCCATGCTTCATCATTTCCCTTCCACTTTCACATCATTCTCCATCAAATAAAGAGAGAGAAATGGGATATTTAATTAAATCTCTTTCCCCATTTCATTTTCACAGATGACTCAAAAGAAATAGAAAGAAAGAGAGCTTCAAGAGCCTAGAGAGCAAGAGAGAAGCAAAAGGGATCAAGACCAAAAATTAAGGTAAGTTGGGTAGGAAATTCAAGAGTTTATGCTTCCAATTTCATGGCAAACCCTCCCTAACCTCTATGTCTTCTTGAAATATATGTTTAGCAAGCTCAAAGTCAAGAGGAAGTGAGAGGAAGTGGGATGGTTCTAGAGAGAGAAAGTTAAGAGAAATCAAGGTAAGCTAGAGAATTTGTCATCAATTGATGAATATAACTTGTTGGTGTTTGGCTAGATTGTTTGGCTTGTTTTCATGATTTTATAATTTTGAGAATGACAAACCCTAAGGGTAGGTGCTATCCAAATTTAGTCTAATCATGTTTAGAATGTGATTAAGTAGCTAAACAAGTGATTAAAGGTGATAAGAAGTTGTTTTATGGATTGAAATAATAAAACTACATTTTCTCCAATTTTTATAGAATTTCGTCCAGATCTGTTTTGGGCTGTGTTTGGACTAGATTTTGGATTTTTAATAATTCCATTGTGTTTAGAATGGAAAATTGTGTAGGGTTCATGTTGGGTGCGAAGTGAGAAAAGCCCTAGAAAGTGAAATGACAAAAACAGCCTTAAAACCCTCACATAGGGGCTACAGGGGTAAATTCATAATTGGGGTTGGAATTTGAGAAAACCAAGGTCAAAAGTGGATTCCTTGGGTGAAAGTATGTAAGGATAGCTCTAGTCAAAATTTCGGGAAAAGTACGATCGGACTGGGTAGGACAGGGCCAAGTCGGGCTCCCGGGGGCATTTTGATCATTTTTCAATATAGACTTAGATAACCCCCAGAAACACTATGGAAGTGTCTAAACTGTACATTTAACGTTTTAGGATCAAGTAGAGAGCCCAAGGGATTGACACGTAAATCGAGGCACATTATTCAAGGATCTAGGAAGGGCGATTAAGGTAGGGAATTTACCTCTCTTGCATGTATTTAATATTTATATTGGTGTGTTGATGCATGTTATTGCTTTGCTTGATTATGTGAAACGTATATGAATAATTGAATCTCTGTTTCTGTTTATGCTATAGCCATATGTATGTTGTTTGAAACATTGAGCAAGCTGATATGTCATTGTGTAAATATGAGTTATGTAATGCAAGCATATCATGCATTAAGCACTTATCTTACATGCATATTGGTATTGTTTTCCTACTGAGATTCTCTCGAATCTCACCCTCCCCTACCAACAATTTAGACAGGTGAAGATAGAAGTTATACTAAGAGCATCGAAGAGAACCATATGAGGGGAATGTCATGGTAGAACAAAGACTGGAAGATGTCTCCATTTTTCTTGGGATGAGTTTAGACACCCACGTAGCGCTGTGAGACTATTAATTGTAATTATCAAGTACGAACCCCTATGGGGAATTTCCGTAATCGTACACATAATATCAGTATATTTATGCTATTCATGTGTTGCCCACTGAATTGCGTATCGTTTGCCGCAAATACTCTGAAATAGATAAAAATAAGATAAGGGTGTGACATTAGAGATGACAAAATTCCAGAAAAATACCTCTGAAGTAGGGAAATTCCGATTCAGTACTCCGAATTCCAAAATCCCGGATCAGTACTATGTCAGTACGGATGAACAATGCGGGGGCGCCAAAAGACGATTTTGCCTTTCAGCCCTCATTCTCGCCACTTTAGAATAACAATACGAGACTCTTAATTAACAACTCCGGATTCTTGATTAACAACTCCAGTTTCATCTTTTTACTTTCACAATAACAACACCGGTCTTGTTATTAACAATACCATATTCTACATTAACAACTCCCATTTCTTATTTCACAACTTTGTAATATAAGCTTCAGGGACAATAACAACACCTTTTTCTTTATTAACAACACTATATTTTTTATATGCGAATATGTGAAAGAATAAAGTGAAGTTGTTAATCAAGAATCGGGAGTTGTTAATTAAGAGCCTCGTGTTGTTATTTTGAAGTGGCGAGAATGAGGGCTGAAGGGCAAAATCATCTTTTGGCGCCCCCTGCACTGTTCATCTATACTTGACACAGTACTGATCCGAGATTTTGGAATTTGGAGTACTGAATCGAAATTTCCTTGTTTTGGAGGTATTTTTCTGGGATTTTCCCATTTAGAAAGTACCCCAGCCTATTTGTGTTGAATAAGACCACGTACATTTGAATTTTGACAAAAAGTTTAGTCTGTGACCTAAAAAAAGGAATGAGAATGAAAATTGAAATGAAATTTGATAGAACTGGGATAAGCAAATTTAATGTCATGAAATAAAATGAGTGAAAATTTCAACCAAAAAAAAAAAAAGAAATGCGCCAAAATAATATAAAAATAGGCAAAATGTAGTTAATGACTATAACAACCCAATGCAAAATGTGATAAATAATAGTATTAATTTCTGAATTGTTCAAAATATATTTGCCATAAATTAATTATAATATCAAAATATTTATATTTGTTTTTAAAATTTGTAATTTTTTAATAAAAATATTCATTTTTATAATTAAAGTAATAAAACTTAAAATTAACAGAGATGATAAATTTTACCATTTTGTATTTATTTATCCACATCTAACACAATAATTAATTGTGTGTATGGTTAAGAAAATCCTACGGGTAGCGTGGTCCTCATGGCTTGAGTTTTAAGGTTGGAACTTGGCTTAGAGGATGCAAGTTTGATTGCTAGTATATCTCAAAAGAGAGGATTTCTAACTTAAGAAAATTTTAAAAAATAAAAAATTATTTAGAAAAGTAAGAAAGAAAAAAGTATATTAAAACATTATTACTTACTAAAGAAGCCATCAACTTTTTTGTTTTGGACAAAAAGAAGCCATCAATTTAATAACCCTTAAGTTGCGAAAAATCAGCAATAGATTTTTTTCCCCTTTTGGTGTTACATATGAATAATGAAAGAGTATATATAAAAGTATGTGGGGGCTATTTTAGTCTTTTTGATAATCACTCCGGGGAATATATGCAACATTCCATCTCTTGGTCAAACGAGTGGCTATTCCTTTGACTCCTACGTATAGATAGAGCCGGGAAAACGGGCCGAGCCCGTCGGGCCGGCCCGTTTAGGCCCTGAATTTATAAGGGCCGGGCCTCAGATTTTTGCCTAAAAAATGAAAGCGAGCCCTGTAGGGCCGAGGGCCTAAACGGGCCGGCCCTTTAGGCCCTATATGTTTTTCTTATTTTTTAAAATTATTTATATGATAATATTATTATTGTTTTTTTATATTTTGTTAATGATGTTTCATAAGAATATCTTGTATCAATAATCCTAAAAATTAAAAACTTATAAAAATATATTTCTTATTTCATAAATATTCTTACCAATTTTGTATTTTTTGATTTATTTTCTTGTGATTGTTTAATTTATATCTTGTGTCGTTTATTTTATTGACTACTAGAGCAGGAAAATCAGGCCGAGCCCGTCGTCATACTAATGTTGCTTAGAGGTTAGAGTGTTTAGTTTCTTGCCTTATGCTTTGGCCTTTATGTGAGTTATTTATGGACATGATTTTACCTTTAATCATGCATTAGTAACTGTGTTTGTTTGTTACGTGAGACGTGTTTAAACTTTCATGTTGACAACTTTTATGTGTTAAATTAGAATTTTGTATATCTCTCTGAAAGAAAATATGCAAGAAAAATAGTTAAATATTGTGAAAAAGACTTCCTGGCCCTGCGGGCCGGCCCTGGCCCGCATGCTCTCGGGCCGGGCTTTGAAAAACTGTAATTTTTCTGACCCCAGGCCCTTTAGGCCCTGCCCTGTTAGGCCCTGGCCCGTCAAGGGCCGGCCCTGATTCCCAGCTCTACGTATAGAATAAGGATTAATATTGATAATTGGAATGGATTAGGGAAGCAAAGAATTCACCAAACATGTTACATATCAAGGAATTCTATTTCCCAACTAGGGGTGGGCGTGGGCAGGGCTGGGTAGGGCGAGACCCCTCCCCGATGCCCAGCCCAAAATATGAACGGGCTATATTTTGCAGCCCGATGCCTAATCCTGCCCGATAGAAACCCTAACTATTTCGGGCAGGGCAATGGTGGGCTGGGTAGGGCGGGCTTCCCTGCCCAAGTGGTAACTTCCTAACCAATACCACTGTACAAAACCTCCAATTACACTTAATAAATACTATTAAAAACTTTAAATACATTCCATAATTTCACACATTGAGATATCTCAAAATAAATCTATAACTTAAGTGTTGAAATTAAAAAAAAAAACTAACACGTCTTACTAATTACATGACAAATTATGAAGTAGTATGTGTTTGTATATGAATATAGATTGATATGAATAGGTGCAATTGCAATAGAGACTTCAAAGAAACTAAATTTTTTGTCTGAGATCTCAACATTTTAATACTTTGTATCATCTATCCAGATCAAAAAACCACATCCATAAAAAAAGCAATGAGTTATATGTAAATTGTGGTGGATGGATATTAAATAATAATATAAAATATTTCATAAACATGAAATAATATATGCACATATTAAATAAAATATTATGTATAAAATACTATTTATTTTATATAAAATAATATATATTTTAAATAAATTGTATATAATTTTTAGGGCAGGGCCAAATGGGCAGGGCAGTATCCCCTGCCCGATGCCCTGCCTTGCCCGATAGTTCGCCCTGCCCAAATATGCCTAAATTTTTATCAGGCCACTTTTTTTAGGCTAGGCAGGACAATTTTTGACCGGGCTCGGATGGGCATACCGGATTCCTGGGCACCATACTCACCCCTATTCCCAACAATTAATTTCTCCTGTATATCTCGAGCCGTTGCTATTCCAAATTAATTCAGATAAAGCAACAGTGATCTAATACAAGACAGTTCCCGTCCTCATGTCTTGAAGACTTGAACGCAGAACTAACTAGTATAGACCTGGCTTTTCTCCTATGTCAGTTTACTTTAACGCCCCTCCCTTACCCAAAACTATATTATTTTAAATATAAATGTTGATTAGCTCTCACCAATTTGAAATATCTTTTCAGTGTTACTCAATATTCTTTTTTTTTTTTTACACTCAACACTCTAAAATATTTTTTTCAATAACACCTAATATCTAACATCTAGTACTCTGCAGTATTTTTACATTATCACTTAATAATCCTAAATTAATTTTTAATGTATCCAATATCTTATAGTATATTTCTAATAGCGTACAATATCGTGAAGTAATTTTTTACGCATCTAGCAGCCTAAAGTATTTTTCGGGTAGCACCTCATTACTACTGATAAAATTACTTTAAGAGTAAAATTTCACTACAAATTTTTTAAAATACTGAGTGCAGCTGGGACAATATTTTAGGGTGCTTGATGCATTAAGAAAATATTTTAAAATACATGATGCTACAGTAAAAATACTCTAAGGTGTTGGATGATGGGTACTGAGTACTACTGGTAAAATATTATAGGCATTGAGTGTACAAAAAAAATATTTTAAGATACTAGATATTTCTAGAAAAAATACTTTAGAGCGTTTGAATGCTATTTTTTTAATAAAAAATTCAGCATCAATATTTTACGCCCAAAATGTTGTAGTTTTGGGCAAATTATAGGAGGGGCATAGAATGTAACTAGCAAAGGAGAGACGCTAGATCCACTAAATGTAAAACCTCATTCCAATTTACCTCACAAATTTATAATATTTTTTTCAAACTATTTCTATTGGTTGCACTAAAATGCACTTTCCATAAAGGAATTATTCCAATGCAAATGATTAAATGAGATACTTTAATGTCTGTTTGTTATGAGACTAGGGAAAAAAGAGGGGAGGAGAAAGTTTAATGTGTTTGATTTAATATAAGAAATGGAAGAAGTGGAGTTAAAAGATTTTAATTTATTTTTCTTACCCTTTTATGCATATATATTATCTTTATTAAAATTTTGAATTATACATATCCATTTCTTTTAAATCAAGCTTATTAAAATTTTTCCTCCCATCCATCCCCTCTACTTCTCTCATGCCAAATAGCCCTTAAGGAAACCAACAAACATTTTTTATAAAGAATTGACTTAACTATTTTCTTTAACATATGCAAATTAATCATATAACTTATAGAACTTAATAGAGTATTTTTCAATTAGAAATCATGCAATAATAAAAGTTAATGCCATAAATTTGTTACATTACGATGTTAAGTAAAGTTTTCTTTTTAAATAACTGGTCGATCGTAATTAAAAACGGACCACGATTGGGTGAGATATTGGGGAGAGGGGCCTCTCCATTTCCCTTACCATCCACTTCCCTCCACTTTTTTATTCTCACCGTCAAATTAACTCTGAATGGTTGAGATTTAACATTCTATAAAAATATTATTATAATATTAAATAACAAAATGTATATAAATAAATTTAAATCATTAAAATTTGATATAACTGTTTATATCTTTATACTTTTATTAACGTATTTTATGTATAATTTTTAATTTGTATAAGATATTGAATCTCAACCGTTTAGAGTTAATCTAATGGTGAGAATAAAGAAGTGGAGGGAAGTGGACGGTAAGAGAAGTGGAGAGGCCCCTCTCCCGAGATATTGAAATCAAACAATTCATAATTTTGGCTTCAATTAATGATCCCCATGTATATTCCTCATCAATTGAAGTGGGTAAGCAATAATGATATCTCTGTTCTCGACCTATCATTCCTAACCGCAATAGCAATATATTGCCAGATGAGTCCACGAAAGGTCAATTATTATAATTAAGAATTAATAATGCTCACTAATGGTCCCAAATTACGCCAACCTTAATGTACTTATTTCTGCACCCAGTTAGGCAATTCATGAGTGATTGTTCCATCCATTTCAAAAAGTGCTTCACTTTATTACTCTTTTAATTTAATTTAATTCTACAAATTTCTTAAACTCTCATGCATGATAATTTTTAATTCTGTTCTCTCTTGTTGTTCAAATGTCACAGTCTAAACGCATGTGTTGTCATGGAATAAAGTTAAAAAGGCAGCCATATATAATAGATGCATGGTTAGGAAAACCATATCTTTAAATTTTTGTGACGATAGATTCTTTTGGTTGGTGTTCTTTTCACCAAGATCACAAATTTAGTGTATCTCTTCCGATTCCAACTTTCAAACCAGACTTGATTGATATTGACTATATCGATCGACAACATTATTATATATTGATGCAATCTATATGGTTTGAATCAAGTTTGATCACTAAAAGCCTACACCTGAAACTTTAGTTTTATTGATGAAGGGAATTTTGTGCATAGGTAGATGCATTAATTAGCTTTTGAATTTATTTAATATTTTAAGGTTTCAAATCATCAAGATATAATGTCGTCAATTTATATTATTTTAATGTTTTAAAGCTCTCCAAATCTTAAAAATTACATCTTGTTCAAGCCACTTTGATGAAAAAGAGAGAGGAGGCATGATAAATCTAAGATTTTATTCCTCCACTAAATTCCAGAATCGCCTCCTAAAAAGAATCATTAAACAAATAAATCTAAGTTCTACAAAATTAATATTTTTTATATGCAAATATTTTCAGGAATGGAACATAGAATTCAATGTACAGTGTACACACAAATGCGCCATGCTGATTCTGATTTATATATATATATATATATATATTGCCCATTCCATGTGGATGAACATTATTACAGAACCTGTACTCTTATTCTAAATCTTATGAGGATTTTATTGTTGTTGTTTAATCAAGACATGACATAACCGCTAATTAATAATAGAGCCATTTTTTTTCAAATATCAATTAATTTTTAGTACATATTTGTTGCGACCATTGCCATTATACCAGCTAGCCATGCTTTGCACATATGACATACCAAAAAACCAATTACAATTGAGATACATTCTTTAGTCAAAATAAATGCTGAATTTAAAGTTGAAAAGAGCAACATATTATTGAATTAATAATGATCACTCAGTTCTCTCACCTAATTGTTGGGTCAAAAACCATTTAGATTTCAGAGAATTGAAATGACAATGACTTCCTATTTTATATATATATGAGAATGACCCTTTGTTTTACTGCAATTTTTGTATATAATGCTAATTCTACTTACCAATAAGACCAATAAAACAAAACATTTTGATTTGCTGAGTTGTGAAGCAAATTAAAGCATGCATGTATTTGATCAGACCTCCATCTCCAAGCTATATTCAATTTCTTTTTATTAAATCATTGACGATATGATATGCACTTTATGTATATTTCTTCTTAATAATTAACTTTCCGTCCTTGAAAAATATATTATAGATTATATATGTTTACATCTTTTAAATATGAT
The DNA here is from genome assembly GCA_963210345.1 of Inga oerstediana. Lineage (NCBI taxonomy): Eukaryota > Viridiplantae > Streptophyta > Magnoliopsida > Fabales > Fabaceae > Inga > Inga oerstediana. The sequence continues at coordinate 14,922,327 of OY723407.1, read as the reverse complement.
TTAAGATCTTCAAAATTATGAAAAAAAACAAAAGTGCGTATTTGATTTTCCAACTTTATATAAAATTTCAGTTTGACCAATTAATTTTATAAAATATAGTTTTAGTATTCTAACCATTATAATATTAATTAGCCCCAAATAATATTTTTGTCAATAATTATTATTTGAAAAATTTAAACTTAATATGTTAGTATTTCTAAATATTTTTTCCAAATTTAAATTTAATATAATGTTGACATTTTTTTAACTAATGAAGTAATAGTAATATAGAGTGAAACAATTGAAAAGGTGCCATATACTACTAAGTTGCCAAAATCAAACTTTACACGCGCACACACAAATACTCATCTGATTATTTTTAATGCAAAACTTATTTATCATATTTGTGTAAGTTAAATAAGCTAAATAAATTATCCCTTCTTATCATTGATATAAGACCCACTTTAATTAAAAAAATTGAACTACAGAATAAGTTTTATATTCAGGATCGAGAGAATACTTAATTATAACATATGTGATGTGACCTTTAATTTCTGAAATACTTATGTGTAACAATAAATTATATATATATATATATATATTAGTCTATAAGTTAGACAAATTAATTTAAAAATAATAATAAACAGAAGAGATAAAATGAAAAAAAAAAAAAAAAAAAACCTCCTACATTTAGAAGGGGAAGTGTGTGTGTACGTGTTAGTTGATTGACTTCAGCATGAGTATGAGAGAATACTTAATTATAATATATGTGATGTGACCTTTCCGAAATACTTATGTGTAATAATAAATTATATATATATATATATATATATCAGTTTATAAGATAGACAAATTAATTTAAAAATAATAATAAATAGAAGAGATAAAATGAAAAAAAAAAAAACTCCTATATTTAGAAGGGGGAGTGTGTGTGTACGTATTAGTTGATTGACTTCAGCATGAAGTTAGGTTTTTTCATTTATTTTATTTATTTATTTTTTTTTGTGTGGGTATGTGTGGTGTTAGTGATATTTAACAACATAGGGCTTATGACATATCTCTTTGGCACGAGGGATTTGGAGGGGAAGGGAGCGGAGTGAAAATTTTTATGAGTTGAATTTTAAAAGATTGAAGAAGTGGGCTAATAAAATTCTAATAAAGAGAATATATAAGATAAAAGAGTAATAAAAATTAATTAAAAATTTTTAACCCCACTTTTCTGATTTTTTTTAAATTCAACTCAAAAAAACCTCCCCTCCCCTCCCCTCAGACCAAACAAGCCCAAAAAGACCATCAAGAGTGTAGAAGGCCAGCCCAAACCAAGTAATATTAGGAGACCAATGAAGTCCTATCAGGTAAATACGCCTAAATGTAATTATCCAGCTTTGTAATCTACATTTCTTATTTCTTTAACTTAAAAAAAAAAAAAAAGAAGTAGTTTTAAATTTTAATCTTGAAAAAAATAAAAAATCTGACATTGTTCAGAAGTAGTCCTTCTAACTGCCAAATGGCAAACGGGTTTTTCCTGTTATTTTTTTTTTGTACGAAAAATGTATACTAGTTAGAAAAAACATCCTCTTTAATTATTTACATTAGAATTATCTCTTAAGAAAAATTTTTCAATACTTAAAATCAATAAGGATATTTAAAAAAAATTATAGATTTAGAAGATAAAATGAATTAGAGCCTTAGGTTACAGCAAAAACAAAAACAAAAACAAAACGAAACGAAAGAAAGAAAAAGAGGCAAAGAATTAGAGTTTTACATTTTTGACCAAATTAAAGTAAACTGACAAACTAGCCTATACATTTAATTGTAGTAGTGTATATTTTAACAACCTCGATTACAATTCAATTTAAATTTGTTTCCTATGATATAAGAAAACATACGAATGTAGTTATTGATTTTAATTTTTTTTTTATAAAAAATGAAATTAAAAATAAAAAGAAGAAGTGAAATTAAACCCAAAAAAAAAAAACTTAAATACCCTTATTCCTTTGCACCTCTCTGCCAACAGTTTCAGAAATATAAATCATTAAATTGATGAGAGATAAGTAATCACAAATCTCAGTCATAGAACAAAATCAGATTAATGTTAACTGGATCATAGAAACCAGAAATATAATACAAATCCGAATCAAAACATGGCAAAGCAACAAATAGTTTCTAATGCGTTTGGATAACTTTTTTAAAGTCATTTTGGGGCCGCTTCATCCATCATTAATGTATAAGCTAATTTTGAGATGTGAAGCTTTCCACATGGTAAAAGTTATATTCCTTCCTGTTTTTAATATAAGAGTTAGTTAACTTTTTTTAGAAAAATTAAGGAAGCTAAATAAATGACTTAATTATATCATATGTTATGTATTATTAGGTTATACATCAATTTATAAGTTGGGCAAATTAATAATCTAATGATACACAATATATACTATAACTAAATAATATATTTAACTTTCTTAATTTTCCAAAAAAAATCAACCCCCTCTAATATTAAAGATCAGAAATAGTAATATTATTGGACCAGACCTGAAACCACTTTATCATGAAGCTTGAGTTTGCCACATGCTTATATACTTTTGTCAAACTAAATGTAGAGTTGAAGGTTGAAAAGAGCCATATATATATATCAAAGTGATGATGATGACTCCTATATTTATTTATACACGTGTTTGTGTTCATGAGTAGGGTTGCAACTAGAGAAAGCGATTGATGCTATATGAGCTAGTCCTCTCAACTTATTATTGGCTTCGATCTAAACCATTTACACCATTAATGTTCACCACAACTTTATACATCTATGAGAATGAGAATTAATCACCCTTTCACTCTGTTTTATTTCCTATATTGTGCAATTTTTGTTTGCATATCATCACACTTTTATTCACTGATCATTGACCTCAACATCAAAAGCATTCATTTTTCTTCATTTTTAAGACTTGGAGAATCAGTTTTGACTTGGAAGAGACTTAAGTCTACCAACCCAACTAATATAGAGTAGGAAATAGGGTAAACGAAGGCAAAAATGAGATTAAGCTCGATACAAGTACATAATGTATACACTTGAAGATATGGCACAAAACATTTGGTTTGCTTAGTGATCTTGCATATCAAGAAGAGGAAAAGGAGGGGGGGGGGTTTCAAGGAGAAGAAGATGAATATAGAGGGAAGAAAATGCAATTCTTATTAATATTATTCAGAGGTGTATAAATTAAATGTGTCGAGGCATTGTTTATAGGCATCAACCTATCTAGTGAATTAAGCGTAGAAAATTTTTGAAAATTTAAAATTAAATATAAATAACAATTAATTATAAGAAACTAAAAATCAAATAAAAATTATAAATAAAGCTAAATACTCCCTGATATATTTTTCATATTTATTAATTTTTTCCTAATATTAACTAACTTAATTACTTAACTATCTTTCTTAATCTAATCAAATTAGATAAATATATCTTATACTACCTCCGGTCCTAAATATAGGACAAAATTTTTAGTGCAAATATATTTAGGACCGGAGGGCATATTAAAGACAAGAGGAAGTATATGAAATATCTAATTCTAATTAACCATTTTCCCTATATCACATCACTTAGTTGGGAAGCAATACAAGTATTTGAGATCTCCGCATGCTGTTTGGCATTAAATTGATTTTGGTTAACCATACCATTTTAACCAAAGCAATATGAGAATAAGAGCCTGTTTGGATGGCGTTTTGGCATTCCAAACATGGCTTTTTTTAAAAAAAAAAAAAGTTAAACAAAAGTCCGGTGGTATTTAACTAGGGTGTTTAGATTGGTGTTTGGTAACTAGGCTTTTTTTAAAAGTAGTTTATAAGAATAAGCTCAAAAGTCTGATTTTTTTAGGAAAAAATCACTTTTGCCACTATCAATCTAAATACAAAATGCATTCACAATATGACTTTTATCTTATCTTAAGTTTGTAAATGTCAGATTGAAAAAAAGTCATTTATGTCATTGCTAATCCAAATAGACCCTAACATTATTAATCAAAATGTGATTTTGGACTGAAATCAATGAATAACCAAATACACTCTTAAGGAGTTGTTTGATACGAGGGATTGGAAGGGGAGTTAGATTTAAAATAAAATAGAAAAATAGGATTATAAAATTTTAATAAAAACAAGATGTAAAATAAAAAGAGAAAAAATGTTAATTAAAAAATTTTAACTCAATTCTCTAATTTTTTAAAAATCCAACGCAACAAAATTTATCTCCCCACCCCTCCCCTCATATCAAATAACCCCTAAAAGAGTAATACATATAATTCAACCTTTGAAAGTTTTAGACAACTATGCTTATGCTTCTCATCTTGCAATACTGATAAGTATCAATTGATGGAAAATGTTAGGCAAATAACTGAAAATATAATTTTTTTTAAATGAATATTGTTTTTTTTTCGTTCAAAAAATGAATATTGTATTTCAAAAAAAAAAGAATAATCAAAGGAAAATTAAATTAAACACTTGGTTTGGGATAAACTATTAGCCCGTGAAACTTAAAGGCCATGAAGCCCAACTCACAAGATGAGAGCCTAATCATTTTCCCACAAGCTGCTTACCTTTTTTATTTTTCTTATTCTAATGGGTCTCGGGCCCATTCCATTCCTTAAGATTAATAGCAAAAAAGGAAAGAGATCTGAAGAATGATTGTTTTTTTTTTTAAAACACAAGAGAGGGCAGAGTTCCCAAAATTTTGCTATCCCAAGTTTTTTTTTCCACCTGTGTGCTATTCCCTCACACCTAACATATTTGTAATATGCTAAACTCTTAATAATTTTATGTATCTTTAAAAAAAGTTGAGTTAACTTAAGTTTTAAAAATTGTAACATGATTGTATACTCTTTCAAGAATGAAAAGGATTTATAAGAAATGAAAATAAAATTAATATAAAGTATTAAGACTAATTAGATTGATTTGAAGTAAAACAGAAATTGAATTTGATATGCTATCAAAAAAATATTATTCAAATTGCACTTTAATCCTGAAAAAAACAATTGTTATTCAGACATATAAAAATATGTTTTAGAAGCACTAAATCTTCTAAACCTATTCATAAGAAAAGTCACCCCGCACCTTTCATGAAATTTCATTTGATCCATTCTAATATGTTATTTTTCGGTTCTTGATAAAAATTGCATTGAGTTAAATTTATTTTTACATTTGAATTTTTCAAAAATTTTAAGAATTTGGATGACATGATATATCATTGTTTAATAAAAAGTTCCGTGTCCAAGTGCAATGCAAGGAATAAATAAAAAATATTGGAAGAAAAATAAAAATATTAATGTAATTTAATTAATATATATTTATCTTTTTTTTCCTGTCTTTTTCCCAGCCAATGAGATATCTTCCTTGAGGAGATTTTTTTCGTCAATATAAATTCCCAGGCAATGTTTTAAAAATCGGACCGGACATCGAGCCGGTCACATAATAATAAATTTAAAATAATACTTATATACATATATAATGATATAAATATAATTTATCTAATTTTTTAAAAAAATTGTAGGGTCAAACTTTGGTTAAACGTTTAGGCCTCGCCCAAAATGTAATCAACTTCATTCATTTTAATATGTAGGATGTGTCTATTTTAAATGTTTTTATACCTCTTTATTTTTTGATAAAAATTTATTGGCAACACGAATTCATTCAATATTAAAATTTTGTTTATACAATTTTTTGGGTTAACCGTTGACAATTTTTTAGGCTCTGCTAGCAAAAATTATTGGGAAAATCCCTCAAAAGTGTGAAAAAACATAGAGGTGTAACAAAATTCAAAAATCCTGCAGAGGTGTGTTGTGACTGATCAAGGATTTACAATTTGGCGATAAAATTACTAGTTTGCCCATATGAGCTGAAGAGAAAAGGAGAGGTATATGCAGAAGTGACATGAAAGAGCTGCAAGACGAGAGTGAAGGAGCAAGCTAGCGAAATGTAACCCAGCTGAGGTATGTACAGCTATGCCCTTGCCTCGTTGATCATCAATCATTATTTTTCGTCATCCTCATTTGGGTCAGAAGTGAGCGTTTCGGAACTGGGTATTTAGGTTGGAGGGACGTGATGCTTGATGTTAGTTTAGGGGTAAAAATTGTTGATACTGGGTGAATGTGGTAGAAGATGGCGATGGAAGATGAGGTGAGTTAGAGGTATAAGAGTGAAGAGAAAAGAGATGGTGGATTTTGTAGGAAATGAGTAAGATAAAGCTAACAAACCCTAATACAGATCTGTTAAACACTGAAGATGTCAGTTAGTTTTCTTTTTCTATTGATAGTGTGCTCATTTATTTGTTGCAGGGGAATTAACAAAATGGATGAAAATAGTAGGGCAAGTTCAACGAAGGAGTTGTTTTGTTATTTTCATGTAGGGGAAATTTTGAAAGTAATCATGATGGTGAAGTTAATTACATTGGAGGTAGTATGAAGGTAAAAATGCTAACATAAGGGATAAAGCTGGAAGAATTAAGGGAAATCATTACTATATGGATAGGTGATGTGGGGAGTAGTTGTGACATTAAATATAAAGTTTTGTTTGATGAGAGGACTTTAATTGATCTTGATAGTGATGGAGAAATAGAAAATTTGTTACGGTTCAATGACAGAAGAACTCATGTTTCTGCATCCCATAAGGATAATGTGAACCAATCGTTGTGAAGAAATGATTCCGATCTGTAAGTTACAAAAAGTTGTTTTAATAAATATATGGTATTTTGTAATTAAATGTCGGTAATAGTTAATAAGATTTTGTAAATCTTTAATGCAGGATTGAGAGATTCTTGCAACAGTCACCAGAAGCATAGGTTTATGAGTGATGGCAGTGATGTTCAGCCTGTGTCAGTTTCATTTGGTGGTGGCAATCTAACTTATGACACTAAACAGACACATGTCAATGAGAGGAGCTATTTGAAATGGGCCGGACTAATTTCAGGAGTTGGGCAACGTTTTCCACATGCAGATGCATTAAAAGGAGCTTTGTACAAATATAGCATTGTACATAAGTTTTTGCCCAAGTAGGAGAGGAATACCAAGGAGAAGATATATGTTAAGTGTAAAGTAGAAGGATGTCCCTGAAAATTATGTGCAAATGGAGACGGCAAGAGTGCAACAATACTTTGTGTCACCAAATTTGTAAGAGATCATGTGCATAATGTTCAAGTTAATTTGAAAGTGATCGGCCATGGTGCGAGATCTAGTTTGACATCATCAATAATCATTAACGAGGTTATGAACCATACAGAGAAGCGTCCAACTGAGATTATGAAGACTTTGCAAAGGGAGTATGGTGTTAACTTAACATATAAACAAGCTTATAGGGCAAAGGAGAAGGCAATAGAAGATATTCAAGGAAGACCAGAACAATCTTACATGTTAATCTCATGGATATGCCAAATGTAATATCCTAATTTTCGATTAAGGGATTATGACTCCAAAAGTGTATGTGATTATTATTGAATAACACTTTTGGAGTATACGATCTGAAATGTGATTTGAATGTGTTATGATCAGTGCCTAAACCATGTATTTAAGTTCAATTATGGATTAATATCTAAACTGACTTAAAATAGAGGGAGGGCGCATATTGTGGTGAAATGTGAAGAATAGATGTGTTTGGTGGTGATTCAATAAGAATTGCCATAATCAGGGGCGAAATGATAAAGTTACCGACCAATTGATTAGTTACCAAACAGGAAACTCATTGGTAACTTCAAGATCAATGGTTAGGATTGATTTGTGCAAGAGATCAAAGGGTGGAATCATGTGTGTGTGTGCCTATGTGAACTCATGAGAGATGTGATAAGGGTGTGACACATGGCACTTTTTGGACTTTTGGATCTTGGTCAATTTGTCAAAGATTTCCCTTTCTCCTCTCTTCTCTTCAAGGTCAGCCAAGAGGCCTCTTGGCTGCCCAAAATCTGATCTCACTCACTCTCTCTTCATACTCCATGAACGTCCAAGGACAAGGAAGAAAGAGAAAGGAATAGTTCAATGTTTAGGTGAGATAATGTCCTCTAATGCTTTAATACCCTTCTTTAATTTTGTTCATAGTGATGAGAGCCTCATCTTTATGGTTTTAGATTTTTGAAAGGTTTTTGAGAGCTTGAAGAAAATTGAAAA